>APFE030736158.1:74173-93686 GCA_000404065.3 Pinus taeda | reverse complement strand
TATTTTTAGACAACAACGGTGACACTGTCAAGTCTAATTATAGAGCAGTCAAATATTATTAGCTTATAATAATATTTAGACTATAAACTTTATCTTATTCTCTTGGAGCACTTCAGCTTGAGCTACAGATGTGGCACATGAAGCTGTCAGAAGGAAATATGTTTTCTTTGTGGGTCATTTGAGTTGTTGCATGCATGACTTCAGTTAGAACTCAATCGGTTGAGTTTGGTGGAGTTGATGGAGTTGTGTTCAGTTTGACTTGGTTAAACTAGTTGTAATTAGTCTAACTGCAAATAGACTAATGATGAGTTGTTAAACTAATTATTAACTCATAATGCAACTAAAGAATACATCATTTAACTCAGTTGCATGTCATTGCATGTTTAGTTCAGCAGGTATAGGTGTTAGAGGATCAGATTGCTATCAGTTGTGACTATAGTTGTGCATGAGGATTTGCACAATCAATGAGATTGAGTTATGCCAATGAGAATTGCCCAATACCAAGTGATTATAGCCTCCGCTCACGTGATTCCTAGTGTGAGTGATTCTTTTGAGGTAAATACGAGTTTGGTTCAACCATTCTCATCCATTCTTGTGTAGATATTGAGTAGTGGAGGCAGGCAAGCAGTGGAATAGATTTGGAGATCAGATCTGAGCTGTATTGTGTGTAATAGGTGGAGATAGTGCTATATACTTGTGAGAAGTATTGACTATTGTAATGTTACATGTTCTCAATCATTAATATACAGATAGTGTGGGGTTTTCAGCTGTAAGCTTTCCCCGGGTTACATACTGTGTTAATGTGTGCATGCTCTTGATGTTTTATTGTTATTGATGCTGCTATATTGATGATCAACGTAGAGGAGCTTATGTATTGTGTATGTATTCTGCAATAGTACATGATCAAGATAATCTCCATTGAATATGTGTTTATGATTAAAAATTTCTACATAAGTTATTATTTACAGGAAGATTATGGGTTCACTCATGTATTTGGTGAACACACGACTGGATATGTGCTATGTAGTTAACCAACTTAGTTAGGCGATGGTTAGGCCTACCAAGCTGTATTGGAAGGTGACAAAGCATGTGTTGAGATACCTCAAGGGCACTACTTAGTACGAATTATGGTACATACGAACAGAGGGAGTGAATCTTCAAGGATGTAGATTTGGTAGGGATTCCATCTAACCAAAAAATCACACCAGAAGGGATTTTTAGTATTGGGTCAGCGACAGTTTCTTGGTACAATAGGAAACAGAGATCGATTGCATTTAGTTCGACTTAGGAAGAGTACATGGCTGCAACTCAGGTAGCATGTGAGGCCATCTGGATGAGGAAGATCCTGGTTGGTCTATTTTGTTAGTAGATGGATCTGATAGTGATTTACTACATTAATCAGAGTTGTATCAAACTCTGAAAATCCAATTTTTCATGATAGGTTCAAGCACATTGATATCCAATATCATCATCTACGAGATTGTCTATTGAGGCGGATCATGTTGTTAGAGTACATTCCCACGGAGGAGAAAGATGCTGACATTTTAACAAAAGCATTGTCAAGATGTAAATTCGAGTTTCATAGAGATAGGATCAGGGTAGAAGATAATCCCTTTCTTGTTGAGAGGGAGTGTTGAGAAATGGAAACGAGAAATCCCATTTTAAATATTTACTTGAATTTAAACTAAGAATTAAAATAGAATTATATTCTCATAGCAACTTGTAAATAGTTAATTAAGTTTAATTAACTTAATTAGCTTAGGAATTTCGAGTTTGAAGTCTTTTGGAAGTCATGTAAGTGTTATCCCTAATTTTTAGGGGTCCAGTATGAGTTTAGATTGAGTGTAATTAGATAACTCAGTTTATTGAGTTATAGATAGTTAAACTAGTTCTAACTGTATGTTGAACTAGTAGAGGATTAGTAGTCTGTTAGTGCACTAGTGCATCCATAAGGATTCCGAGAGGATCATTGACTATATTGATGTCAAAGTGGATGAATACTTTGAATCTAAAGGGAAGTATCTAGTGAAAACCAATGTTAATGAACCAATCAGCATCCAGATGCTATAACAAGGATTCCAAGAGGATCATTAACTATATTGATGTCAAAGTGGATGAATAATTCGAATCTAAAGAGAAGCATCCAGTGAAAACCAATGTTAATGAACCAGTCAACATTGGCAAGGAGTATAACGAGTCACCTGTAGAAGAAGACAATGAAGAACCCTCCAGTCCTCAAGCCAGAGATCCTTCAAGGTATGTGCAAAAACACCACTTAGCTAATTAGATTGTTGGAGAATTAAATTTTGTTGTGTAGACAAGAAGTTACTTAATCCCCATACACAAGCACATATTGCCTTACTATCCTTGGAGGAACCAAAGGATGTTGTGCAAGCCTATCAAGACCAAAATTGGTTAAAGTTTTTGCATGAAGAATTAGACCATATAGAGAAAAATCATACATGGGAACTTGTTCCAAGACCTGCAAATAAGAATGTCATTGGCATGAAGTGGGTTTTCAAGAATAAATTGAATGATCATTGAGAAGTGGTAAAAAACAAGGCTTGGGTGGTATGTAAAGGTTATCCTCAAATAGAAGGCCTGGATTTTGATGAAATTTTTTCTCTTGTTGCTATATTAGAGGCAATAAAAAAAAATTTGGCATTTTCTTGTTTCAAGAAATTCAAAATTTACCAGCTGGATGTCATATATTCCTTTCTCAATGGAGAACTACCGAAAGAAGTTTACATAGAGCATCCAGAAGGTTTTTAGTTGACACAGAAACTACATTTTGTTGCAAGCTTAAGAAGGAATTGTATGGTCTCAAGCAAGCCCCTAGAACTTGGTATTCCAAGTTGGACAATTACCTTCTCAAGTGTGGATTCAAAAGAAGTGCAACTAACAACGATTTATATGTCAAAGCAAAGGATGGAAAACTCATAGTGGTGGTTGTATATGTTGATGACATTATTTTTTCTAGTGATTTACATTTTCTAACTAGTTAATTTGTAGTTGATATGAAGGTTGAGTTTGAGATGTCAATACTTGGAGAGATTTCCTATTTCCATGGATTGTAGATTATGCAGACCTCCAAATGAATTTTCATCTGTCTAAGAAAATATCTCAAATAAGTGTTGAAGAAAATTGTCATGGAATAATGCACTTTAGTGAGCACTCCAATGGTGAAAGGATGCAAGATTAGTAAGACTAATGAGTCACGAGAAGTGGACCAAAATTTATAAAAATTCATCATTGGAAACCTCCTATATTTGATAGCTTTAAGACCAGACATCATGTAGGTAGTTGGAATTGTTGGAATAGTCCAAGCAGCTTCCAGACAGAGACATCTACTAGCAACCAAGAGAATTCTTAAATATCTCAAAGCAACAATGGATTATTGATTGTGGCACCCGAGAGGTAAATATTTTCATTAATTTCTTATACTGGTGTTGATTGGGTAGGTGATGTAGATGATTGAAAGAGCATAAGTGGTGGTGCTTTCTTTCTTGGAGAATTTCTAGTTTCATGGTTGAGCAAGAAAAAAGCTTCCATTTCCTTATCTACAGATGAAGGAGAATATATTGTAGCAACTTCTTGTTGTACTCAACTATTGTGGATGAACAAGACCTTTTGGGATATACAAATGCTCTATGATCAGCCTATTCCCATTATTTATGACAACACAAGTGCAATCAACGTGTCAAATAACTATGTTTTCCAGTCCAAGACAAATCATATTCCAATCAAGTATCATTTCTTGAGAGAGAAGGTTTCCAATCAGAATGTGAAGCTGGAGTATGTCACTACAAAATAGCAAGTTGTTGGTATTTTCACTAAGACACTTCTTAGAGAACAAGTTGAATATTTGAGGCAAATATTGGGAGTTGTTCCTCTTGCCTCCCTCCACTAGCTCTTCCTCAATAATCAATAACCTTCCTCAAAACTCAAAATTTGAATGGAAAAACAATATTCTATAGTAAAAGGTAAGAATTCATCTAAGTTCAAATTCCAAATTTAAAGGCAAGATTCTCAAAGAGTCGCATGATTCATTGTTAGTTGGATATGTAGGATTATTTAAAACCTACTATAATGCACACTAGTGATTTTTTTGAATGGAATGAATAATGATATTCAAAAATATGTAGCAGAATGTGATAAATGTCAGAGGAATAAAAATGAAAATATTATGACACTTGGACTACTTCATCCTCTAAGTATCCCAAATCATAAATGGGAGGAAATATCAATGGACTTAATTGGAGGTTTACCTGTGTCTGATGGTAAGGATAAAATTATAGTAGTAGTCATCAGACTTACCAAGTATGCTCACTTTATTGAAATGAGGAAATCAAACTCAGCAAAACAAATTGTTGAGATATTTTGCAAATTTTTTTACAAATTACATGGATTTCCCAAGGTCATTGTGAGCGATAGAGATGCCAAATTCAAGGGTAATTTTTGGAAGGAATTTTTCAAATATAGGAACCTACCTCAACATGAGTTCATTCTACCATCCTCAAACAGATGGCCAAAAATAGGTTGTCAATAAATGTTTAGAAACCTACCTACATTGTTATGCCACAGACAAACAAAATAAGTGGGATCAATGGTTACATCTCGTTGAATAGTGGTACAATTATACTTACCACACATAAGCAAAAATGATTCCATTTCAAGCTCTGTATGGTTACAAACCTATGAAGTGGAAGGATTTTCTATCATCAAGATGAAACTTCAAGCTGTTAAAGACCAGTTAGAAGAAACCCAAAAAGTTGTCCAAACTCTAAGAAAAAATCTAAATAATGCAAGAAATGGTATGAAGTAGCAAGCTGACCAAAACATAATAGAGAGAGAATTTGAAGTTGGAGAATGGGTATTTGTTAAAATTCATCCTTACAAGTAGTTGTCTTAAAATAGAAGGCAAAAAACAAATTCGCAACAAGGTTTTATGAACCATACCAAATCAACAAAAAGATCAGCCAAGTAGCATACAGTTTAAGACTTCTTGATAAAAGTCGTGTTCACAACGTTTTCCATGTATCTTGCCTTAGAAAGGTGCTTGGAAAACATCAATCATCACAAACAACACTTCCAACTTTAGATGGCGAAGAAAGGGTCATTCTAGAACCAGAAGGTATTATATCCATCAACGAAAAAAGTTGTGATCACAAGTAATCAAAGAATACCTGATCAAGTGGAAGGACTTACCAGAAGAAGAAGTTTCTTGGGAGACAAAACTGTTTCTTCAACGACACCCATTGTTACGTATGCTTTGAGGATAAATCATCTTTTCAAGAGGAAGGCAATGTTATATAAAAATTAATCAAGTCTGTAATTATAATTAATCATGCAAAGGGCATGATCAAAGATCATGCCCATGTTGTCATTATGATACAGATGTTGTCCTTGATGGCAACTCACTCAGATGACAGTTCACGGTGCAGTAGACTAACAAGAAAAGGATTACAAACCAAACTCCAAATAATGAAGAAAGAGAGGTATATGCAGGTTCACTTTGTCCAAGTAGCGTATACACGCGGGTTAATAGAACAAAATGAGTGTATAACATATACACACACTTTCACAAGATCAAAAGCACATACATGTTGGAAAACTAAGTTTTTAGTCCGAGGTATTTGGTCCAAGGTATTTTGATCCAAGGTATTGGTCCAAGGTATTGACCCTAGATATTTGGTCCAAGGTATTGGTCCTAAGTAGTTTTGGTCCATGGTATTGAGAAAGGTCTAAAACTATATAAGGAGGAGAAGATAATTAGGCCAAGTGTGTGCAAGTATTAAATATCTGATGAAGTGTGAGATCTAATATGCAGGTTATCGACTTATGGTGCTTTTCTTGATCCGAACCAAGAGTAAACCTTAATGGTTGATGAGGGATAAGATCTAATGATGAATCAAGATCTTAAGGCTTGAAATGAATTATCATTATGTGGTTTGATCATGCATATTCTAGATCTGAATACTGACACATGTGTTATTGTGTAAATGATATGATATGGGCATGACTGAAGTCTGGAATAGCTACAAAATTATGAGTTAATATTTGCAGATATGTACGCTGGTTGGATTTGGTAAAGCACGTATACACACTGGTTTGACACATCTAAGTAGCGTATACATTATGAAATATGATATTTGAAGTTGCAGTTGGATATGGCTATTGTTGCAGAGTTCTGGGTTCTACTCTAGTGACTGTGTTTTGATGATAGTACTCTAAATGTTCAAATTGATTGATTTTGATTTGCTTCAATGATGATGGGCCTTCAGTGATTCAATTGTGGGTGATTTAGAGATTGATGATTGAGTTTCAATGATTGGTTAATGCAGATGTATGTGATGGTTGTATTGCAGTGGTGATTAATTTTGAGCTTCAATGTTGTTGATGGGTCCAGTGTGAAAATTAGATGAAAAGTGGCCTTTAGATTTGGTTTTGTGTTCCAGGAGTATCCAGTCTGAAAATTTATGAAACATGGTCCTTGGAGGAAGAGAGAAGTTCATAACCCTCTGTAGATCGCCGCCTAAGTACTAGTAAAAATATCGGTTGGTACAAGAGCTAAGGGGTTGTAGCTCCCTTCTAGTAGAAGCTAGAGAATGAGAGAAGGTTGTATCCTTCTGCAGGTGGGTGCCTGTGTACTGGTATGAGTCTGCCCCACTACAAGATTATAAACAAGTTTTTCTTATATTAAAAGAAGACAACAGCAGGTGGTTTTTGTCCCGCATTGGGTTTCCATCTTAAATCTTGGTGTTCATGTGTGTTTCTTATGTGTGATGGTTTGTTCTGATATTACTGCACATGGTCACTGTTTATATGGTTAATGAAGTACTAATGCATTGATTAAAGATCAACATATGATGAATTAACTAAATCATAAGTTTGCTAGGTATATGTTGGTTTCCTGAAATACAGTTGTGTGTACACGCGAGTTACATTCATTGAAGTAGTGTATATAAATCAGAATATGAAAAGAAAAAGCTATTGATTTGCTAATACTGATTCACCCCCCCAGTATTCTTTCCAACAAATGGTATCAGAGCAGGTCCTTCAGAAGAAGCTTGATTGCTAGAAGGGAGATCCATCATCATGAGTAATCAAGAAAGCATGAGATCCATCAGACCGCCAATCTTTGATGGGAGAAACTTTGTTTATTGGAAAATAAGAACCACAACCTATCTACAATCACTTGGAACGGATGTCTGGGAAATTGTGGAAGGAGGATATACATTTCCAACATCAATTCCTACAGATATGACAAGTAAAAATCAATATGAAACCAATGGCAGAGCTATCAATATTTTATTGGGGAGTTTGTCAAAATCAAAGTTTGTCAAAGTCATGCAGCTCAAATCAGCTAAAGAAATATGGGACAAAATCGTTCTAAGCTACGAAGGAGACTCTCAAGTAAAACGTGTTAAGCTTCAAACTCTTAGAATTCAGTGTGAAACTCTTAAGATGCATAGTGATGAAAGCATAGATATTTACTTCCTACGTATAGATGAGGTTGTCAATTGTATGAAGAATCTGGGTGAAGAAATTAAGGAAGTTACCTTAGTTGAGAAAGTTTTGAGATCCCTATCTGCTAAATTTGAACCGAAAGTGTCTGCCATAGAAGAAAAACAGGATCTACAGAATATCACTATGACACAGCTTCACAGAATCTTAACTGCCTTTGAGATGAGAAAAGGAGGACCATCAGATATGAGAGAAGCCGCATTTAAAGCATCAGTAAAGGGAAAAAAAAAACACAATGAATCATGATACATTTCAGAAGAAGAAGATGAGGTAATTTTTGTCAAGAAGCTTCAACGGGGTTCTGGAAGGTTCAAAGGCAACCTATCTTTCAAATGCTTTTCTTGTGGTAGAGTTGGTCATTATGCTGCTAGATGCCCTCATGTCAAAGGAAAGATGTTTGAAGGAGGTAATAGAAGTTATTATACTCATGATGATAGTGATGGCTTGTCCAATAGTGATGAAGATGATAAAGAAATTAAACTACTATGAAAATAATGCCTTAGAAAATGAAGATTTCCTTAAAGAAATCAATCAACTTAAAATCAGATTGGCAGAAAAGGATACAGTCATAAACAGAGTGACACCTCAACTCACTGAAAACGACAAACACAATGAAGTATTAGAATGTGAATTAGTAAGTCCAAGAAAAGAACTTGAAAAGACAAAAACTCTAAATCTTAGATTTGCTAAAGGATCAGAAAAGTTAGATGAAATCATCAAAGTTCAATGTTTGCCCATTATAAAGACTGGTCTTGGTTTCATGAATCTGTTGAAGGTGAATCTAGCTCACAAGGTGAGGCAAAGAACTCTAATGCAAAATCTGAAATGCTCAACAAGGAGATGAGAGGTGAACCCCATCAACAACCAAGGAAAAAAAATCTTCAAAGAAAATCTTTTACTCCTAATTGTGGAAGTGATAGTCGGTAATTTCCTTCGATGAATGATGTTGAATGTTTTATATGTCATAATTTTGGACATGTTGTAGCCAGATGCAGAAGTAGAATGGTTCAAGACCGTCATACAGAAAGATCATCACGTTCCAGGTACTTTAAGGGATATTGTTTTGCTTGCAATATGTTTGGTCATAAGGCTATTGATTGCAATAAAAGGAATATGAAACATGTAAGATGCTATGCCTGTAACAAGTTTGGACATAAAGCAAAGGAATTCAGAAGCAAATTTCGGACACCAAACCAAAAGGAGCATACATCATCACAATCCAAGGTATTGAAGAAGACAAAATTATTGTTAGAAAGATGTGGCATAGCTCAGTTTACAGACATAATAGACCCAGGGGTTGAGCGATAAAAGACATCTTTTTAACTCCTATTTATCTTCACATTAATTACAATCCAGGTACAATTTTTTATTTCAAGAGTGTACTTAGTCTGATGCGGTCATTTACTCAAGAGTAATTTTTTGCAGTATATTACTTAAAATGCAAAAGTAAATGAATGTTGAAAACAAAATCTAATCGGAACAACAAGAAACTAAAATGTTCTGTAGCTAAATCATTTACTCAAACAACCATTAGTCGAGGACTTAGTAATGATAACTCTCTCCCCTGTAAACTAATGTAAATGAAAATCAATCATAGGAAAGATCTCCAATTTGAGAACTTAGACAGCAGTAGTCAGTGTCCTTTACAGTTGTTAATCTTTCAATCCACACTAAAGCAAATAACTGGAAATGGCAATTCAATTGGAAATTCTCACTAAAACACACTTGCTACACTATCAGTTAAAAGGTGAAATCAAATCCTTGCAGAAAAGAACATTGACTAAATCTATTGAAAAACTGAACAACAAAGCTTAACTTTAGCGGAAATGAATTGAACAACAAAGCTCATCTTACAGAAATGAAATATTAATGGAAAGGAACAGTAATACTAAATTATTGAAGATGAACAGCAACACTAAATGGAAATGAACCACAAAGTTAAATGAACAGCAATACTAAATGGAAATGAACAGGACTACGAAATTAATAGAAATGAGCAGCAATACAAAATAAGCAGCAACTTGTAATGCACGGCAGAATCTGAAGTGAACAGCAAAGCCTTATAACCAAAATGAACAGCATAACGATTTAAGTTGTAATGAATAGCAATCTTTGTTATGGTGGAAGAAAATAGCAACGCGATCCAATTGTGATTTCATGCACGAAACGATTTCAGGAAAATGTACAAGAACAGGAAGTTACAAAGCAATGCAACTCAAAAGCAATGAAAAGTAAATCAAACCATCACACGACCGAAACTGTAAAATAATGATACAAGTAGCAAGTGGATCCACCAGGGTCGGGCCCTTAGCCACCAATGAAGCACCGCCGAACTTATTCCAGTATCAAATAATGGAACAACAACTCTTTTATTTATTAATCATCAAACTGTGAAATCATTACAACAACAAAAGACTCGAGAATTACAATGGTAATGCAACAGTTCCCTTTCCTCATATCCTATCCTATCTCTAATAATCCCTAACTTAATTTCTTATAATCTATCCCATCATGAATCATGAATCATAAATCATGAATCCCCTTCTCTGATCTATGTTCTCATGTAAATACACAGAGAGCAGAGAGAAGTTACAACCGTGATGATTACAATATGATTCCCATTAAAAAATTGGATTGTTCTCAACAAATTGATAAGCAAGATCATATCTAAAATATCTTTCCATCAATCATTCAACAAAAACAAGTCAAATTTAGCATTGCAACTAGGATAATTTGGAAAATGGCCACATAGCGAATCTGAGAAAAACGTCTTCAGATAATCGTTTGTTTATCTTAATATGGATCAAATTTGGGAAAATAGCTCATCACAAAACTAATTTGGTCCGTTTTGGACAAAACCCATGTTTCAGATTTTCTATATTATTCTCCATTTGCCCAAAACATCCAATGCAAAATCATCACTTTTTATTCCAGCGAATTTTTGAGTTGGCACATTTAATGATGAGCTAGAGATCAGATCTTCAATCTGGAAAATATCTTGGAGGCTAAAATGGTGAACAAATTTATTAATAAACCATCATTGGTAAAAAAATGCATAATAATCAATTTACTAAAAATAAAGGAGAAGAAATAATATTTATCCATAAAAGCATAAATAATTATAAAATATAATTATATGATAAATTATGATAAATGACGTAATAAAGAATGGTAGAAATAGATGAAATAGGTGTTAAAATGTGATAATAATAATGACATATTAACAACCCAACATACCCCCAAACTGAATATATTGCATGTCCTCATGCAACAAAAAACTGAATATATTGCATGTCCTCATGCAACCAAAAGACTTTGTGTTAATCAAGCAATAAAAAATTGTTCATCCTAGCTCATGAAATGGATAGAACAAATGAATTCTTCCTCAATTAATGAATATTCAATTTTAGCAATCTTGATGAAGGTGTAACAATTTTTACATTGTCGTTCAAGTTATGTGTATATGAAGTTGCAGCAAAAATATGATATAAGTAACAACAAACTTCATTAACCATTTTCTCAAAAACTACAAACCAGATTTTGCTGAAATGTTGCAAGTAGATTTATAATATAATAACGCTTCTATGATCCAAAAATCAGATCGTTTTGATGCACGGATCATGAGATATAAACAAAATGGCTATAGGTGATGGTGCATGAATTTTGAAATTTTATGAACTAATTTAACTTGAAATTATCTGGGTTTGTGCATTTTGATGATACGTCTGTGTTTTCTAGAAATCACAAGAATTGAGTTCATAGAGTTAAAAATATGTGGAAATCAATTTCTGCATTGTATAAAAAATGAAATCGTATGCCTTAAATGAGAAAGAAAGTAGAAAACATCCATCATGCATAACAATTCCTCCCCCAAATTGAAGAATTAGCATGCCCTCAAGCAATGTTAGAAAACAAATTGAGGTGGTTACTACCATCTGTTGAATTCTATGCTTGGTGTAAAACAACATGGAATAAGGGGGTGTCGAGAATGAATAAGAAGATCAATGGATGATAAAGACGTTGTCATATGAAAGAAAGGAATGAAAACAACACTCCCCAAAACTGAAATATAATATGTTTTTGAAAAATGGGAAGTGGTAAAGATGTGGAATGACTGATGATAAATAATGCTCAATGGATTTTTATGAAATTCTCCTAAATTTGTAATAAATCATAAAATTATGTTATTTTACCTCAAGTTTTACCTCCAAAAAAAATGTAAAATGACATATATGGACTGGCATTTGTTGAAGCTGATGTAGCTAGAGTTGGTGCTGAAAGTGATGCAAAAGGTGGAATCCAAGCAAACACATCATGTCTGAACAATTGTTCATGTTCGCGAGTTGTTCGAGTCTTTTCTGTTAGTTGCAATAGTGTGGTCATGCTGCGAATAGAGTTTCCCCCCATACTTGTTGTTCTCTTGTAAACAAATCACTATTTTTCATACAATGTTCTTGAATCCACAGTGTTAGTTTTGAATAACAACAGATAAGATGCATGCAAAAATTTCAATGAGAAAAACTTTTATATACATGCAATACTAATATTTTTTCAAATCAACAAGTTATGGTAGAGTACAGTAATCATATCGCATGTTATCCCATAATGCATACATTCCCCCTTCCAATTGGAAAAGGGATTCCATGACCATAAAGCCTATGAAAGGTGTTACACTGACGGCAAGGAAAGGGAATGAACAATACAACACTAAATGAAGCAGAGTACACATATCAATGATAGGACAGCGACAGTTATGGTTATAATGAGAGTAGAGTGTGTAAAGATAGTTATGAATAAGAGATAGGACGCTTTGGATTGATGATAAGTTATGCGTAAAACAAAAAGGACAGCAATATGCCAAAAAGATGCTTTGCTAATGGTATTCTAGCTTAAAATGATGTGATTGATCTGAAAACAATTTCTCATGCGTAAAGGTTCAAAACAGGGAAAAATTAAGGAAATAACTTCTCTAATAAAAAGAAAGAATAAGTAAAGGGTATTATTGTAATAATTGACGATAAGATATAACTTCAATACCATAAGCAAAGCCTCTGCTGCCAACAGGCGTCCATAGCCTCGGTAGGGTTGCTTTTTAACCCGTATGAACCAAGATCGTCAATTTATAACTAGAGAGTTCCAGTGATGTTCTTTAGAAGAGATCAGTGTGCTGGCATGGTAATCAAATAACCACACTGCCATTCACTGGGATGTAGCAAAAGTGATTAGGCCGACTTGTAATGAGACCTCTTGTTCTAAGGATAATTTGGTTATTCAATGGATCATAACCCTGGGTGGTGGCCATAATGGGAATGTCACTTTGTTACAGCCTTATGAACATGGTAGGCTGGCTTGTAATGAGACCCCCTATCCTCCATTTGCGAACAAAATTTTGTTGTTATTACATATTTTTATGATAAAAAGAGGGAGGCTCAGTACTCCTTAAGAGCAGGGATGGTGGAAGAAGTTGAACATGCTAATAGAAAGAAAAAAAATACCCATAATCTCATTTAGTACAGATAGAGAAGATTATAACCAGGAAGGGTGGAACCAGCATGGTATTAAGATGATCAATCAGTATCATGTACAATATAAAATGATGCAGTAAAGTAGTATATAAATAATTGTGTCCCTTTTGAAAATAATCTATCATCAAGGAGTTGTCCTGTTAAAGATCATAACGTGAATGATATAAACTCACTTCAATAGAATCCATAATTCTTATCCTCATAAAAGTAGTGTACTTTATGCCATGACGGGGAATAATAAAATGTGGTTGAGATGAACTAGGAATAATCCCACAAGAGGAAGGAAGGGTTGTTTTTGAAAATACTCCCAAAGTGTTTTTCCTTTGAAGGAAAAACAAAAGCACTCAAAAAAGTGTTGTTCCTTGTAGGGAACAGCAAAGGAAAATACATGCAAAAGTGTTGTTCAGACATATCTGAGTAGAGAAGGTATGATGGATATCAAAAGTTATGAGCCCATTTCATATCATCAAACATCAGGTCTCCATCATTTGTCAAGAAGTCATTCCAAGGAACAAGCCATTCACCACACATAAGGGACAATTTTCTTGAAATTGTGTTTCTGGGAAAGAAAAGATGAATTTGAAAAAAGTGAGAGAATTTTTTGTCCATAATTGACTTACGAAGAAAAACCTCTTTTATTTTTTACACAGGTTTCATGGTTTGAGAGAAATGTCGAAAACATCATTTGCCTCAGGAGGGTTAGTGCATTTTTGGAGTGACCTTGGTAAAATCAATTTTTCTCCTATATGAAATGCCCAGATGACTTGCTTGATGAGTCAACTGATAAGCAGACACAAATAACTTTCTAATGAGCTATCCTAAGTTCAATTTGGAGTTGAGTAAGGCCTTAAAAAGTTGACTGCAACATCATTATGCATTTCGGTAGCCTCATTTTTCTCATTTTGACCAGTCTTGGGACATTGGACTTTTGACAGGGCAAATGAACTCCAAATTGAAAAATTTAAGATGTTATGGAAAGTAGACTTGACAAGATTTCCAACGAGATATTGTGCACTCAATTTTGCTAAGTGAAAGACCTCCAAAAACAGGTGGAAATAGGCGCTACATTTTTTGACCAGTTTGCCAAAAAGTGTTGTTCCTTTGAAAGGAATAGCGAAAATGCGAAAGTGTTGTTCCTTTGAAAGGAACAGCAAAAATGCAAAAATGTTGTTCCTTTGAAAGGAACAGCAAAAATGCGAAAGTTTTGTTCCTTTGAAAGGAACAACAAAAATGCACAATCATAAAATGCAGGCACACAAAAAACGAATTAGTTGTTCACTGCATTGATGCTGAGGATGTGTTACAATTTGAAGGAAGAAATACATGAAACACAAATATATAAGAGAAATCAGAAAAGAAACAACAATAAATAAATTAAGTTACAATGGCTATGATATTATTTCTTAAGGCAAGGAAAAAAATGATCTCTTTGAAAAATGTTTTGGTAGCAGTGACATGACATAAATCTTCAAATAGAAATCAATTCTTCATTTCTTCTGTTATGAATTCGTTGGGTAATGAATTGGATGAAATTCCATTGTTTCATTAAAATTTATTTCAAGAATCACGCGTCCATAAATTGATCTTCTTTATGCTCCTAGGATCTGCAAAAAATGAGTGTCTACTTGCAATAAAACATTAAATCATGGAGAAAGAGAGGAGATAGGGCTCCCCTAATCCAAGAATTATGCAAAAAAAACAACGAGTAGTTATTCTGTATAACAAATCCACTGAGAAAATAACAAAGTAAAATTTATTTGTCACCTGCGGGAGAGCAGTGGTCGACCATACTAACCAGCAGTGTTTTAATCACAATTTCTTTATTTTTCATCCAAATTGAGTGATTCCAAAGCCAAATGAGAGCTAGTTCAAAGGTATATCTCCAATAAAAACAAGTTTTAAAAATTCAATGATATGATATGTCAATTTTACTTAGAACAACCTGTATAACAAAGTCATTTTCGATTACCACACTTAGAACAACAGTGGATATTTTAAGCATAGATTCTTCGTTTGATTTTAGATTCAAATGATTCAAATTAGAAATGAAAGTAGATTCATTTATTTATCTCCAATATAAACAGGTTTTGAAGACAAGAAGAATTTATAGGTAAAATACTCTAAGGAACAACGGGAAAGATAGAGTTTTAAGAGTGTTGATTTACGATAGACAGTGAATGTTTTTGTCATAACTTCCTCATACGATATCGAAAATGAGTGATTCAAATTTCTTTTTAAACTAGATTCATAGGGGAATATATAATAGAAACATGTTTTCAAAATATAGTCATTTAGGCCTTCAAAAATAGACTATCCCAACTCTGTTCCTAAGCTGCCTACTAGACACCTTGTCAATGTTTTGGTTCTAAATTTTTCGTTTCAAATCCAAATTGAGTGATTCAAATTGGGTTGGAAAGTAGAAATCAAGGGATATTTATGATAGAAATAGGTTTTAAAAGTATTTTCATTTAGGCCTCCAAAAATGGACTGTACCAACTCTATTCCTAAGCTTCCTATTAGACACCTTGTCAATGTTTTGCTTCTAACGTTTTCGTTTCAAATCCAAATTGAGTGATTCAAGTTGGGTTGGAAATTAGACATCAAGGGATACTTAGGATAGAAATAGGTTTTAAAAATATTCCCTTTGGCCCCTCAAAACATGACTGTCCCGACTGTGTTTTCAGAAATTTCATCAAGCCCACAAGCCAAAAAATATGATATTCAAACATTTTTTCCAAATTGGTGATAAAAATGAATATGAGTGTTTATAGCACTATTATTTCCATTATAATTTATCTAGATACACAAATGAATTAAAACATTTATCACCGATGTTGATTTCCACAGCGTGTTGCAACAATAACAACTATTTTTACATTAAAAAAATGTGTTTATTTTATTTCCTTTTTTTTTCACACTAACCTATTTTGATTTCAAAACTGAATATGATTACGTATAAGAGTACTTCCAGTGGAACCATTTTCGAAATAATGCTTCAAATATGTACATACCCAAATTTGAAAAATGCATATTAATGAATATTAGGGTATGAGAAGCCAACTTCCCTTGAAAGATAGTGTCAAAAATTGTTGAAGTATGGAGTGATGTTGCAAACAAATGATGGAGTGAAACCAGTCTTCAATATATCCTTTACTTTCTTGATTTACCATAGCCATCATATCATGAAGTTCTTGAGCTTTTAAAATGACTTGTTGATGCATACTAGAAAAAGCCTCATTTTCTTCCATAACTTCTACAATTTTTGAATTTGAAACATTTTGAATCTTAATATAAGTTTTCTCCATTGGTGCATGTGAGATAGAATGGGTGGGAAGGGTGTGTAAATTTTGTAGTTCAACATTGTAAGCATGTTGTACTGGTTTATTATGGTGAGGGTGTGGAATGAGTTGAGCAGGAAATTGTGTGCGGAATTGAGCATTTTGATGATGTAGTTGATTGGGCTGAGTGGATGATTTTGATAGGCAAGCAAGATGTTGTGGAAGAGCTGGTGGAGAATATAGAGAATGTGTTTGTGGTACAAGATGAGGGAGAGTAGTCATGCAATCATAAGATGAACCATGTCAAATTTGTAGACAAGATTGGTGTTGGTTATATTGAGATTGACATGGCTGCCCTAACACATTAGTATTCCATAATGGATTATGCAAATAAGAGAATGGAGAAGAAGTGTTTTGAACCATATCTGTAGGCCATGATTTCCATGGTTTTGACTTTGTTGCAGCTTCCTCATCTCTTTGATATAATACTTCCATCCTAGATAAGGAAGAACAATTATCTATGGATGCTCCTTTCGCTAATGAGGACAAAACTCTTCATCCAATTCTTGATTTTTCTGAACTTGCAAAACATCCAATTTTGAACTTAGAGAGCTAATAAAATCAACTTTAAAATTTTCAAATAAAGCATTGATTTCAACACTTCTATCTCCTGATCTTGTAGCAAATTTGGGAAAGAAAGAACAAACATCTCTAGAATTCTTACCAGCCTTGGAGATTCTTCTTGAGTACCTTATGCACAATTCACAAACATCATCATATGATAACTGAAAAACATCACCTTTTCCTATCAGATTTACGAGTTCTAAAAATTCATCTTTGATTCCTTTAAGAAGAAGTGTTTTTAAGATCTCTTTTCCCAAATACTTATGCTTTGATTTTTGAAGGTTGTAATGAAATCGCTCTACATAGTCCTCCAGGCTTTCATCTTCCCCTTGTATCATATCGAAAATATCTTCATTGGATTTGCAGTAGTCTTGGTACTTCTTCAAAAATATGTTCTTCATGTCCTCCCATGTTTGGATGCAGTTCCCACCTAGGCTCATGAACCATCGGAGAGCTGCTCCTTTTAGAGTAAGAGGAAACACTTTCAACCTTTGATCATCAGTACAATAATCATATCCTCTACAAAGTATTTCGATCTCAAATAAGAATGTATTTGGATCTTCATTTGTCAAGCCATGAAAATTTGGTAGAGAAGATGGAGGAATTATGTGCATTTGTGTCACTCCTAGATCTTTGATAGGGAATTCAAAAGTAGAAATGTGAGTCATTTCTTACCATAATATAAGATGTTCTTCATGTGTTTATTTGAGGCTCTTTCTTCAAATGTTCCTGTCAATTGGTTAGTGAAATGGGTGGTGCTTACATCACCACTTGAGTGAAATCATGAGATTTGTTTTTCAGTTTTTTTTTTTTTAGTCATTCACACAAAAATTCAAAAATTTATTTCTACCCTAAGTTCTTTAACAATTCTGCTGGAAAGCAGACGGGTGAACAGGGCTTTTACATGCTTCGTACACAGGTTCTTACCTTCCGATTTTAATACCCAATTCTTTCCTAACAGGCACCTATCAAGTGCACACTACTTTTTAGAAATTGCGACACTGTCCCCGGCAATGGCTCCAAAATGTTGAGTGATAAAAGGCATTTTTTTAACTCCTATTTATCTTCACATTAATTATTAATCCAGGTACGATTTTTTATTTCAAGTGTGTACTCAGTTTGAGGCAGACATTTATTCAAGAGTAATGTTTTGCAGTATAGTGCCTAAAATGCAAAAGTAAATGAATACTGGGAACAAAATCTAATCGGAACAACAAGAAACTAAAATGTTTTGTAACTAAATCACTTACTCAAACAATCATTAATCGAGGACTCAGTAATGATAACTCTCTCCCCTGTAAACTGATGCAAATGAAAATCAATCATAGGCAAGATCTCCAATTTGAGAACTTAGACAACAGTAGTCAATGTCCTTTACAGTTGTTGATCTTTCAATCCACACTAAAGCAAATAACTGGAAATGGCAATTCAATTGGAAATGCTCACTAAAACACACTTGCTACAATATCAGTTAAAAGGTGAAATCAAATCCTTGCAGAAAAGAACAGTGACTAAGTCTATTGAAAAATTGAACAACAAAGCTTAACTTTAGCGAAAATGAATTGAACATCAAAGCTCATCTGACATAAATGAAATATTAATGGAAATTAACAGTAATACTAAATTATTGAAGATGAACAACAATGCTAAATGGAAATGAACCACAAAATTAAATGAACAACAATACTAAATGGAAATCAACAACACTACGAAATTAATAGAAATGAGCAGCAATACTAAATAAGCAGCAACCTGTAATGCACAGCAGAATCTGAAGTGAACAGCAAAGCTTTATAACCAAAATGAACAACATAACAATTTAAGTTGTAATGAATAGCAATCTTTGTTATGGTGGAATAAAATAGCAACGTGATCCAATTGCGATTTCATGCACGAAACGATTTCAGGAAAATGTACAAGAACAGGAAGTTAGAAAGCAGTGCAACTCAAAAGCAATGAAAAGTAAATCAAACCATCACATGACTGGAATTGTAAAATAATGGTACAGGTAGCAAGTGGATCCACTAGGGCCGGGCCCTTAGCCACCAGTGAAGCACCGCCGAACTTACTCCAGTATCAAATAATGGAACAACAACTCTTTTATTTATTAATCATCAAACTGTGAAATCATTACAACAACAAAAGCCTCGAGAATTACAATGATAATGAAACAGTCTCCCTTTCCTCCTATCCTATCTCTAATAATCCCTAACTTACTTTCTCATAATCTATCTCATCATGAATCATGAATCATGAATCCCCTTCTCTGATCTTTGTTCTCATTTAAATACACAGAGAGCAGAGAGAAGTTACAACCGTGATGATTACAATACGATTCCCATTACAAAATTGGATTTTTCTCAACAAATTGATAAGCAAGGTCATATTTGAAATATCTTTCCATCAATCATTCAATAGGAACAGGTCGAATTTGGCATTGCAACTAGGATAATTTGGAAAACGACCACATAGCGAATCTGAGAAAATCGTCTTCAGAGAACCTTCCGTTTCTCTTAATAAGGACCAAATTTGGGAAAACAACTCATTACAAAACTAATT
>APFE030736158.1:58884-69209 GCA_000404065.3 Pinus taeda | reverse complement strand
CACATGCATGCAAGCATTAACAAACTATATTTTATTATTTTAACAACTCGTTAAAATAATCTAACTGGACTTGACTAGTTAGAACTAAGTCAACTGATTCTCTCATTATAGAACTCATACTTATTCCCTCAATCAGTGGAGGAATTTAAGGACACATTCCCCAATTAGTGGAGAAATAATTGCATGTTCTCATAAAGACTTCAAGTTTGCTTTTCCTTAACTAATTAACTCATGGAGAATTAATTAATTAATATTTCCAACTACTCTTAAGACCAAAATTAATTTTACTTCCTATAGATAGACTAGGGATTGCTATAAATAGGAAGGGACCCAGAAATACTATTCTTAGAACTTTCTAGTTTTAGTAGTTTCACCTCTCACCCAATGTGGCTAATGACCTCACTGGCCAAACTGCTATTTTTAGACATGCTACTTTTAGCAGGTCTATTTTTAGCACATTCTAAATTTAACATTTATTGTTGGACATTTTTCAACACTCCCTCTCAACAGGAAAGACTTTCTCTCGAAGCCGATCCTATAGCTTTGGAATGTTCTACATGCAACACATCTACCTGGTCCACTTGCTCCAAGAACACTTGGAAGAAAAACACTCCCAACTGACCACTCTGTAAGGCTAGGAACATACTGTGATTCTGAAGCTCTACCTACTGTTGACAAGTGCTCCCTCTCTGACATCTGCGCTATTGCAACATCTCCATGCATCTCGCACAATTGCACATCTCTTTGTGCCACCTAGCATTGTGCAAAACACTTGTGCCTCTCGCATCATTGTAGCCTGCTAGCTATGTGTTGTCCTGGGATTCCCTGCATTATCGCTCTCTCTACCACTCCATCCGCATTTGTCTCTACCTAATTAGTCAGTTCCTGCTACTCCACATCAAGGCTCCTGTAGCAAAGTCTCATCAAAGAGGTTTGGTACTTCAAGGATCCTGCCCCTCCTCCTTGGGACGATCACTCTATATCGCTCCACCTCCTACCTGGAGGTATGGCTGCATGTGATCCCTCCGCCCACCTGGCTCAAAGTTTCCCCCTACTAGAGGTCTCTGCATGAGTATATGTATCTACTTGATCTCCACTCAACATCCCCTGTTGTGGCTGCTCCACAACCTCCTAAAGTTGTTGTACCGACCGTGGCTCCTCCACAATCATTTGAGACTTCTTCTGGCTCTGCATGTTGAGAGGTAATATACCCTCCCTCTCAACCACCAAGTCTCTAACCTTTGCCTTGCTCCTCAAGGCTTTGCATGCATCTTTTACCTCAAGTGCATACAGGCTCTTAACTAGCACACCAAACTATTTCCATTTTCCCGCTGTCATGAAATTTTCTAGAAAAGGAGCTGATTTTAAATTAGCGATATCTCCCTCATCCGAACTCCAATTCAGCCGATTTTTTTCTTGATTTTGGATATTTTTCCGCAAGGAATCCAAATATGCTATTTATTTCTAAAAAATTTATATAGAAATTTTCAGATCTGCTCTGCAAACTCTCGGCCCAAAACTCAAAACTTTGAAATCTCCTCTCAGTATACTGTTCTTGTTTGATCACCTGTGCTCCGATACCATGTAGAAATTTTCTCCTGTAGAACAAACCGATATATGCAATGTCCTAAAGCATAATACTTGTTCTACTTCTACAAAACATTAAGCGGAAGCATAATCGAATTCATGAGCAACATTAAGTAAAAACATGCATAACTGATCAAGAGAAATAATCACACATTACACAAGATATATTTAGGGGAAAGCACCAGGATAAAACCCCAACCATGTATTATCAATCAAGTGGAAATCCTCTTCACAATACAAAAAGAATCAGCTCAATAGTTATCATGCTCTCTCTGTAATCAGAAGATCATGATGATCTTCACTCAAAAGCTGAAAATCATGGACTACCTAGGCCTCAATATATAGGCCACAAGTCCTCCAATCTCCTATAATAAATCCTTTTCCATGCAAGGAATACTTATTAGAAATATCCAAGCATCTGATAATACATTGTCCCACATCTGATCTCAACTGGGTCTCTGAAAGAACTGACATGCAACAGTTATCCATGAGTTAATCCTCAGTTATCTAAAATAATAGTTATCACATGCATGCAAGCATTAACAAACTATATTTTATTATTTTAACAACTCGTTAAAATAATCTAACTGGACTTGACAAGTTAGAACTAAGTCAACTGATTCTCTCATTATAGAACTCATACTTATTCCCTCAATCAGTGGAGGAAATTAAGGACACATTCCCCAATTAGTGGAGAAATAATTGCATGTTCTCATAAAGACTTCAAGTTTGCTTTTCCTTAACTAATTAACTCATGGAGAATTAATTAATTAATATTTCCAAGTTGTTAAGACCAAAATTAATTTTACTTCCAATAGATAGGCTAGGGACTGCTATAAATAGGAAGGGACCCAGAAATGTTATTTTTAAAACTTTCTATTTTTAGAAGTTTCACCTCTCACCCAATGTGGCCAATGACCTCACTGGCCAAACTGCTATTTTTAGACATGCTATTTTTAGCAGGTCTATTTTTAGCACAATCTAGATTTAACATTTCTTGTTGCAAATTTTTCAACACTCCCTCTCAACAAGAAAGGTTTTCTCTCGAACCCAATCCTGTAACTTTGGTATTAATGGTTGATGAGGGATAAGATCTAATGATGAATCAAGATCTTAAGGCTTGAAATGAATTATCATTATGTGATTTGATCATGTATAGTCTAGATCTGAATACTGGCACATGTGTTATTCTGTAAATGATATGGTCTGGGTATGACTGAAGTCTAGAATAGCTACAAAATTATGAATTAATATTTGCAGATATGTACGTTGGTTGGCTTCGGTAAAAGCGTGTATACCCTCTAGTTCGAGACATCTAAGTAGCGTATACATTATGAAATATGATATTTGAAGTTACAGTTGGATCTGGCTGTTGTTGCAGAGTTCTGGGTTCTGCTCTAGTGGTTGTGTTTTGATGACAGTACTCTGAATGTTTAGATTGATTGATTGTGATTTGCTTTAGTGATGATGGGCCTTTAGTGATTCAGTTGTGGGTGATTCAAAGATTGATGATTTAGTTTCAATGATTAGTTAATGTAGATGTATTTGATGTTTGTATTGTAGTGGTGATTAATTTTGAGCTTCAATGTTGTTGATGGGTCCAGTATGGAAATTAGATGAAACGTGGCCTTCAGATTGTGGTGTTGTGTTCCAAGAGTATCCAGTCTGAAAATTTATGAAACGTGGTCCCTGGAGGAAGAGAGAAGGTCATAGCATTTTGTAGGTTGGCACTTATGTGCTAGTAAACATATCAGCTAGTACAAGAGCTAGGGGGTTGTAGCTCCCTTCTAGTAGAAGCTGGAGAACGAGAGAAGGTTGTAGCCTTCTACAGGTGGGTGCCGGCATACTGATATGAGCCTGCACCAGTATTAGATTGTAAACAGGTTTTTCTTATATTAAAAGAAGACAACAGCAAGTGGTTTTTGTCCCGCATTGGGTTTCCACCTTAAATCTTGGTGTTCATGTGTGTTTCTTATGTGTGATGGTTTGTTCTGATATTACTGCACATGGTTACTGTTTATATGGTTAATGAAGTATTGATGCACTGATTAAAGATCATCATATGATGAATTAACTGAATCATAAGTTTGTTGGATATACGTTGGTTGCCTGAAATATAGTTGCGTGTGCGAGCGAGTTACATTCATTGAAGTGGCATATATAAATCAGAATCTGAAAAGAAAAAGTTATTGATTTTCTAATACTGATTCACCCCCTCTCAGTATTATTTCAAATAGCCCATTCACCAAGAGGCACCGAAGGTAGTATTTAAGCCAAAGCCTCCCACAATTGTAATCATCATTCAATTATTTAATAATAGATGTGTGTGTGTGTGCGCGCGCACTCCAGTTTAGTTAACAATTTTCAATGTGTTGATTTAGCCAAGAAATTTGTCAACATGAAATTTATCCAAAAAACCACAACATTGCAGATGAAAGTTTTCATTACACTCAAATAATATAGATTCAACGCACTTTGATGTCGAGGAAAATGTTATAGTCACTAGCGAGGCAAATGTAAAATATTCGTGATTTCTAATTTACAAACCCTTTTTCTAATTATGACTATTACATTATGAATTAAAGTTTATGTTCCTAGTTAAACTAAATTGCTCTCCTACATTGCTAAATTTGTAAAAGTTTTAAATGGAAAAGAGTCTAAAATTAATTTCGTGCCTACGCAAAGAAGTTCCCTTTGTACCCCAGTTCTCCCCCATATACGCCATTCTCCTCACATTTTTCATTGCGCACATTAACAACTCTATGCAATTGTTCTCCCACACAGTTAAATATGTAAAAGTTTTAAATGGAAAACAACTTAATGAAATAATTAAAGATAAATGCACTAGCAATACTTGTCTTGTTGTAAGTATCACGCTACTAATTGAAGGAATGTCCCCCTTTTCTCCCTCGTTCTCCCGCACATACTTCATTCTCCACACATCCTTCATTCCGCACAGATTCATAGCTCTATGCAACTACTCTCTCCGACAGCTAAATCTATAAAAGTTTTAATGCAAAAGAGTTTAAAATTAATTTTGTGTCTGCACCCTCTCTATCGCACATACCCTATCCTTTGCACATCGTTATGGATTTGCAATCTTTCAATTTTTTGCATAACAGGGACTAATTTCATAATATGCACAAGGAGAAACGATGTAGGTAGAAAGGGTGTGCGGAAAAAGTGTATATGGTAGAGTTTTACATTTGCATAAGTATAACGTTCCTGCTTTTTATATATCTTAATTAGGTAGATAATAGTATAGTTTAAGTATTAAGATATAATGTCCTTATATATCACGTTCAATCCACTTGACAAAAGACTTAGTTCTTTGCACTAAATGTTGCAAATTGAAAGCCACTTGCCATGCATGTTCAACAATTAATGTTTTTACCGCATTAAAGAAAATTGTTTTAATTTTATGCAGTGTCAAAGGGCATTGAACATTTTCATTAAGCAGAGTACGAAAGCGGAATTGAAATTTTATTGACCGGAACAATCATACCTTAATCAGTCTGTATATTAAGCAAATTGTATGCATGTAATACACAAATGTGAAATATTATTGTATGTAATAGACAAATGCGAAATATTATTGTACATTGCAAATTAAAGTTTATGTTCGTAGTTAAATTAATTACATGTCCACAGAATAAAACTCCCTTTGCATCCCTGTTCTCCCGCACTTCCTTCATTCCGTATAGATTCATAGATCTATGCAACTACTCTCTCACGTAGCTAAATCTATAAAAGTTTCAAATGGAAATGAGTTTAGAATTAATTTTATCGCTATGGAATAAAGTTCCCTTTGCACCCTCATTCTCGTGCAAATATCTCGTCCTCCGAACGATTAAAGTTTTGCATAAGGAAACATAATAATATTAATTGGAGATTTGTTTAGCACCTCACTCCCCCCTATACAAAGAACCTACGACCGTGTCAGTTATGGCATCATTGGGCATAACAATAACATAACACCCTTAGTGTCAATGTGCACTCACCAACAAAATGACGACTCACGAAATTAGTTTTTTTTATTATTATTTCAAAATGAATTGTTACGCATTGACAAATAACTAAAAAAAATGTCTTCCACTAGGGGAATTATGTTTCATCAGAGCTCACTCGGTAAATTGAAAATTAGAAATAAGATTTGCAAAAAAAAAAAAATTAAATTTATGGAAAAATAAAGATATTAAGCATTTTACCGAAACTTTTGTTAAAATTGCAAAAACACAATAAAATAATGTTGAGTCAATGCACTTTGACCATGAAACAAAAACTATAATCAATGACGAGGCAAAGAGTAATAATAGAAAAACTAATTATTCATGTGATATGTGTTTTGAAATCAAATAAAAAAATATATTGATTTATGGCTTATATGTATACATGAAGGATACATGATTGGATACATGATTGCTTTTGAGAGAGATTCTATATGACCCAACTCTAACTCGCTCAAGTCTTTAAAAAGTTATTGAGTGAACTTTTAAGATGATTTTAGTAGTCATTAAATTTGAAAAATAAGTTTAGCATTAATTTTTATTGTATTTAATTTTCATCTATAATTATATTTTTTAATATAATTATTATATTTAAATAAAAGAGCTGTTTTTTTTTTAAATTTAATTATATGAGTTTAATTAATAACATTAGATTGAAATAGTTGTATAGATGAGGGTGTTTCGAGCTTTATTACAATTAGGCAAATATATCTCTTGAAATTACACCTGAAAATGAAAAAGAGAACGCAATGAACACAAACACTCGAATTACTAAAAGGCAAGACATCTTTCCCAAAATATTATATAGCGTACATATTTTAGATTAAATTTATGCTACATATTGTTACTCCTATTGAGTTGTGCACCATTGCATAGGTTCATATTGAACAGTTCACACCTCACATACACTATTTCAATGGCAATCTCAAATAAATTGGTGGAATGCGTTGATCAAATAAACTGGTGGAATGCGTTGATCAATTAAACTAGAAAAATCTGGCAGGGTAAGTCAAATCCAATGTTTGTCAGACAAATTAGGTCAAGAATCTGTAGGAAATACTTGTTATAATTAATTGCAGATAAAACGAGAAACAACAACTACCAAACATGTGGGCTGTGAGAAACTATATTGAGCTTATGGATTTTGTGTACAGATTTGAAGCATAGATGATTCAAGAATATAGAACAAAACCAGCATAGATGATGCAAGAATATAGTACAAAACAAGACAAACCCATCTGTTATCCTACTGAGAAAAGAAAAAAGGGAAAATTTCTCTATGCAGAACAACTTTACAACTCTCAGAAAACCATCAGTGTTCTGTTCTTCTCATAAATTTTCCCCCAGCCAACTGAAATGCTCCTGATGACATCAATCCAAACATCTCACATCAATACTAATGGATTAGGAAACTGTTATGGTCATCATAGAGGAAGAATGGCATTTGATCTACCTCTGTTGTTCCCAAAGAACAAGAAGGACCTCTTTATCATATTACTTGAACCAGCACTAGTACCATACACCACTAGATCATCCTCATGGAGATCTATGCAATATCTATGAGATGATGAATTCATTGAGAATGATCTCCTCATTGCCTGCAATGGCTCTTCACACAACTGTTTTTTCTGATAAACACCTGATCTCTGCATATTGCCTGCAAAATCACTGACTGTTCTGTTGTGTTTTAAGCTTTTGGGCACTGGAGTTGGAGTTTTGTCTATCTCATTATCCTTCTGTTCCCTAATATTGATACTTATGCTTGTGCCAACATCCAGTGTAGTAGATTCGTTTCTAGATCCAGACTGGTTAGTATTAGCCATTTCTGCATTCACATTATTTTGCAGATCAGGGGAACTTATCAATATCTCGTTGCCTATGAATTGGGTATACTCAACTCCAGGATCCATGATATTAGCCCGACAGAGGGGGCAGTTGGAGTGGGATTCTAGCCATGAATCAACGCAGATAAGATGGAATGCATGATTGCATTTGGGCAGGAGCCGAAGGGGTTCCTCTTCCTCAAAATCATTCAAGCAGATCACACATTCTGTTCCTTCAATAAAACGCTCCTTCTCTGTGTAATTGAAGATCGGGATTGATCGGATCACTGATGCATCGAGCCCATCGTCATTAAGATCCCATGGCTCTGTTAGAGAAAGCTCTGTATTGGGATCTTGTTGGTTAACCCAACTGGTGCAAAAGCTGCATTTGGCCACAATGGCGTAGTAGCTTATGACTAAAAATGCAGTGGCTAGTATGCCTAATATTGCTATCAACAGAATGGAGAATTCGGGACTTGTTGTTGAATGGGATGGTACTGAATTAATGGGATCTGCAAATGGGAGCATTAATGGCGGACAGGCGGGCCAGTCTGGATGGCACGACAAGCCATTCTTGCAGCACGGTGGAAACTGCCCATTTCCCTGCAAAGCCATCTGGACCTTCTTCTTTATAGCTGCATATGGATATAAACAGGCCTTTAGTTCAATACCCAGTGGAGAAAGTTGGGGTTCACTGCAATGGTGAAGTCAATGCTCATGAGCTAAAATTGGAACTGATCAGATCTGTGACTGGTACCAGTAAGAGCAATCTACTTACAAGAACGGAGTGGACCAGTGAGAAATAAGTGGGGCTTTGGATCCAGAAACCATTGATGTGAACATAGATTTCGGTATGAACAGAGGTTTTTTAAGGCCTCCATTTTCATGTGGGTGAAGGCGGGGAAGTTGCCAAAATCGTACGGTAAAAGGTTTTCACATCGTGATTAAATTTGTACACCTGCAAACTTTATTTCCGCATTTGACGCGCAAACACGTGGAGATTATTACGTATGCTTCTTGGTAGTTGCACACCATGTGGAATGCTTGTGTGTTTTAAAAGCAGTAGTCTATAACGCGACTTTTTGAAAGCTTTTCCGGCGGATTTTTCCGGTCAAAATCCGGCAGCAGTTCATTGGAATCCCAAGTTTGATAGCTAGTTTCTGCACAATCAATGGCTCCCAGGAGTTTTTCAGGGCGCTGAATCCAAATATGCTGTTAAAAAACCATTTTAACTACTAAAAATCAAGATTTAACCTCATTTCTTCCGCCGGATTCGAATCTCCAAAAAGTCGCATTATAGACAACTCCGTTTTAAAAGGGGAGCTTCAAAGGGTCTCATTAGGGTTTCTCTTTTTCGTTTGGTCTATTTTAGAAGAAGAGCGTCAAGGGTCCCATTAGGGTTTTTCTTTTTCGTTGGGTCAATTTTGGTAAGCACATCTGCATTTAGATCTTTTATGTTTTTATGCATTCACACATGTGGGTAATTTTATTGACTTTAATCATTAGTCTTTTAAGTAAAAGTTTCTTTTTTAAAGTAAAAGTTGCTTTCACGTAACTTTTTGAGCTTTGCATAAAAATTCTCAAATGGGATATAATTAGCATTTTCACCAAAAGTGCATAGTGTTTTTGGGTGGTTGGACTTTTATTTAATATATATATATATATATTTATTGAAATACGCTTAAAGGATTTGGTAATGAAAATCATAATGCTTGGAGTAGTAGGTAGGTGGGTTTAGCTACAAAACCATTGTTGAGAGAGCCAAGTGATATCATCAAATGGCCTAAGTATATATATCAAATTAAAGTAAGTTGTAGTATACTTGCTTGTGGATTTATGACCTATTCATATCATAAATTAAAATAATTATAAATTGGTTTTTTTCAATAACATAATTTTGGAACAAAATCTATAACTTGATCAAGCTAGATCTATGACCGAGTAAAAGGAGCCTCAATTTTTTGAATTAGGCCCAACGATCTTTGCATCATACATTTGAGGTTTTTCAACGTACTAAGGCTTCTCTTGAGGTTGGCCCAATGATCTTTGCATCATACATTTGAGGTTTTTCAGCGTACTAAGGCTTCTCTTGAGCTTGTTCAACACCTGTAACAAGCTATGAGGTTTGAACTGAGGTGAATTGAGGTTCGAATAGAGACTTGATCTGAGGTCAGAAATTTTTCAACATAATTTAGAATTTTGGCCTTCTCACAAAAGCATGAATGCGTCATGGTTCTCTTCCACCAATAACTGAAATGAAACTTTGATCTTTGACCCTTCTACATGTATGTTTTAACCCCGTACAGAAATTACCTGCATACAAATTCTAAAACACAGAAAATAAACAATGCGAGAACATAACACATAAAACACATATACACAGAGATTTTCCCTTGGATCCCAACACTGGGACTACCAACTTGATTTTTCATTATGTTCCTTTCAATGTTACAATACATATCTATACATGTCGGAGCATCCAATACCATGGACCGAGAACTATCACGTCCAAAACCATGGACCGAAAACCATCGCATCCAAAACCATGTGTGAAAATCATGCACAAAACCATAGGTAGGTCCACCCAACATAACATAGGGTCCAAAACCAAAATTTTCCAGGGCACTGCCCCAGACCTTATAAAGTGGGGTTCCTGTACCTCTCAAACCCCCTGTGACTCCCCTTGCTACGCAATCAGCACAAGGAAGGGGGGGCTCTGCCCCCCTTCTAAACCCCGGTTAACTATGTGGGCTAGTCGCGGAAAGAATATAACACAACCCAACATTCTCCCACTTGTTGTTTTCTTTCCACAAGGGGCCACAAGAGAGCTTAGTCATTTATCCAGCCCTGCAACGCCCATTGTTTCTCTACACCAAGAGAACTTCTCAGAGCTCATAGATTTTGTCAA
>APFE030736158.1:0-18612 GCA_000404065.3 Pinus taeda | reverse complement strand
CATAAAGGAAAGCGAAAGTAGACTTTACTTGTTTGTTTCTAAGATAGCTACCAGTCTTAGTGGGAATAGCAGCTCTGAGTGGACACTATTCTTGGTAACAGTCAATTGTATGCTCTTGAATCCTTTGATATATGGAACAACCAATTTCTCCAAAGTATGGGGTTCCACGGGAACATGGAATCAAATAAACACACTTTATGTTCTTAGGATCCACGGGGTTTTTGACTGATCTTAAGGAGCCACGAATAGTTTTCAAGGGTCTAAAGGTTGAAGAAACCTTGTGCCTCCTAAGAACTCGGGCAATCTTGTCCACTGTCCCTTGGATAAAGGAAAGCTAAACACTAGAGGCAACTTCAAATGACTGTTTTTTAATCTTAGGATCTTGACTCGCTTTCAAAAAAACTTTGTTACCTTGGTATTTATTATAGCCATTCTTTTAAAAAACATTAAGGAAATGGGTTTTCTCATTCACAGGATAGTCTTTATTACTAAGTTGCATGAAACGGGGAAACATGTATGAGTTTCCGAAACGGGCATGGGTATGAAATGTGACCTCCCCAAATTTTGGAAAAGGGGAAACACAATATATATATATATATATATATATATATATAAATATTATATATATATATATATATATTAGAAGTTAGGACATTTAAGAAATGTTATGAGCAATCATAAAGCATACATGATACATTATAATTTATTACATTTAAACATTATGATTAAGTTTACGTCACATTTACTCATGAATGATCACATAATGAACATAAAAATATCGGAATATCCAAAAGCAACCTTTATTATATATCCAAATCTCAAAATCAGCCTTTATTATATATATGAGGCTGCAAGTACAATAAAGACTATAAGGCTGCAAGAAATATAGAGACAAAAGACTAATCCTCTTCATCATAATCCTCATCAAAAATAGAAGCAGAACCATGCTCAACAGTGGATGGTGGTGTTGAAGAAGATGATGGGCCAATTCCACTTCTAGGCTGGACATCAATATTCAGGGCAGCAAGAGAGAGATCCAAATCAGGACTTTCTGCATCCACATCCCATTCTTTAGAAGGACCACTTGCAACTAGAAGCCACTTTAGTCGCCCAATAAAAAAATAGAAAACAAAATAATAATAAAAAACATAAGAAAAAGTCAAGTTTCATGAGGAAACTCCGCCGTATGGTCCGGAAACTTATTTTCGGCCCTACTAGCCACATTTCCTCCTCAAGAAATGGGCCAGTATAGCCAGAAATGAGTTTCTAGGCCGTATGGTACGAGTTTCCTCGTCTTCGTACAGAAACAGATCCTAGACCCACGTTTCTTGCAACTTAGCTTTATTAGAAACCCTTAAAGCTCGAGTGGCTATAGTCTTGAGAACACCTAGCTTTTGATCTAAAAAATAATGGGAATTCACATGTAAATATTACTCACTTTTTTACAAAAGACCTGGTGAGAGAAACAACCATCATCTTTTTTTGAGATAAGTACATCAATGAAGGGAAGGGCTACCATCAACTTCAGACTCCATGGTAAACTAGATGGAATTTGATTGATTATTGAGATGCTGAAAAAACAAATCTAATTTCTCATGACCATGAGGTCATAAGATGAAGGTATCATCAACAAACCTTTTTCACGTCATCGACTGAAATTGAGTAGAAGCTAAAGTTTTAGATTCAAAATCTTCCATGAACAAGTTAGCAACGACTAGAGAGGGGGAACCCATTGCTACCCCGCAAGTTTGTTCATATAATTTAGCTTCAAAACTGAAGAAAGTAGAAGTAAGGCAAATCTCCATAAACTTGGTTGTATCAGGTTTAGTGATGCGATTGATTACATCAACAATCTCATTAATGGGGATGTTGGTGTAAAGAGAAACAACATCAAAACTAACCATAATATCACCGAGCTCAAATTTGACCTCTTTTAACTCATTACGAAAGAGTAAGAATCCTTAACAAAATAATCATTACAACTAACCAAAGGCTTCATGGGGCCTGACCCAGGTTCAACGTTAATTAACCAAATAAATCCCTACACTACTAGCCATTTTGGCATCATCTCGTGGAGTGCGGATCGAAGTCTCACCTAAAGCAGTATGGGGGGATGTTGGAACCAAGTTTCTGCACCTTGAGATGGTTGTGATGTCGTTTGATTTCTTCTATCCATGCCTTCGAGCAGGGGATACCGCTCTAGGGCTTGTAAGACAAACCCTCTATTCTAGCTTTCAATAACTTCGCGAAAGTATACGATCGAACTTCGCGCAACCCTAACCTGTGGCTCAAGTACTTTCATGTTGTTATGGCAGCGTGTTGTGCAGATTCCTTAATTACCCTAAGTGATTTGCTTATTTTTCCGAATACTTAAAGTTATCATCGCATAATTAGATATTCGTAATTGCGTTTAATTATTCAATGTAACTGTATTCATTCGTGCATCATAGAAGCATAATAAAGGAAATTCATAAACAAAATATCCAAGCCCATCAACAGAACAAATACACAGAAATTGCAGAATAACTCCTTTTATTAATATCTTCCAAGTGTTACAGACTTTGTTCACCCTGCGCACATAGCTGTAGGGGTCCGCGTACTCAGTTGCAGACTTCTATCCTAGGCCTCTGTGCACTCAGTTGTAGAGCCTCTACCTACACTACAACCTAAGACTTAGACTTCTAGCTCTAAAGCTATGACTCTCTTACATGTTCGATGCCTCTAACTACTTAGAGCTTAGCTCTTTTTATACAATCACATGGTTCGCGGACAACTGTGTGCAATCTGCTACTGCACTCTCCACTACCACGATTGCTTCTGTGACAACAACCGCCCGCTGTTCCTTTACCTCTGGTGTTGTTGAACGCTGAGCCCTCAATTGGAGCTCTGTAATATGCAGGTTCAGCTCCAACTGAACTCGCGCCATCTCCATTCGAGTCTAGCACACCCCTGTGGCCAATTTATGAATGCACTCGATTGGCTCCTCCTTCGGAATGGCCAATTTTGGGACCATTCTGTAGGCCTCCTCCATGATTTATATGATCTTCTTGCTCTGGCTTGTCGCCTCGGCGGCGATGGAAGTATTCCTCTGTAAGGCCATCTGCTCATTGTTTATTTTTTGTTCATTGATCACTTGGAGGGCACAGTGCTCGCGGGCCCTTAGCTCTGCAATTACTCGATCCTGCAAGAGGTGGAGTGCTTCGTGCAAGAGCGCTGCTAGGTTCAATCCCTTCAAGGTGCTGATAGTGGGACTATCAGCTTCATTTTCTGTTGTCAGTGCTCCATCCAGTAACACTAGCACACTGAAAGCCTTCATGCGCAGCATATCGACAACCTCTAATGTGCCGATAGCCAAGCTGGTAGACACTGTACCAACTTGTGACGCGCGGGTCTGCAACTCCTACAGTCCAGTCTGGATGGCCCCTAGGATGATATGATGCTACTTTTCGAATTGCTGCAGGGCCTCTGTGGTAATGGAAATCAGCTTTGAATTCGACATAGCTTTGCAAGTTAGCATATACTGTGGGCGACAATCACGGCTTGCGATTGATAGCCATCCTGATATTCATTTCCATCAAGATCCAGAAGATCTCGTTGTCCCGAACGCACTCCACGTCCTTGGTTGCCCACAGCGAAGCATACTTCGTAGCTTCAGGAAGGTCCAGTGCGACCGAGGGGAATTGGCTTTGTTCTAGTAGCTCCCATGCTATGAGCACAATTGATAGCAAGAGCCACGCATAGTGGAACATCTTGCTTTGCTCTTGCGCTTCGTGAAAGTTCACCAGGAATTCTTTGCGAAGGTAGTCCGACCAGTTAAATTGGACTCCTTCCACGCACTGCTGTGTGAGCGTGACGACAAGCGCCTGTACCTCATAAGCGCAACACTTCCGCATCACCTTCCCTGTAAGGATCTGCATTCCACCTTCAATTCGAGGTCACAGATGTTGGAGATAATGTACCCGCACAACTTATTTACCAATTTGAACTTCTCTCTCATTGATTCTGCAAGAGCTAGCTCGCCACCCTTGCCACCAAAGATCATTGCTGTATTTTCACTTGTATACGGCAGGCACGTTATGCGGTGAATCAACATATTGGTGATGGGTACTCCAGCCACAAACACCCATCATGCACTAAGCACAATAGTTGCTTGATGACCAACAATGTCATGGGGGTGCAGTAATAGTGCGACACCTAGAGCAAGTTGAGTAATCCTACTTTCTCTACTCCTTTGAGCCACTTCCGCCACTCCAGTGAAGTCATCCCCGTATTTGTGTCTATGATGCGACACATCAACTGTTTAGTCACCAGGTGCAGGAAATTCTCATGGTCCGCCAAGTCTCAATCTTCGAGCTTTGATATCGACACCTGTGCCAAATGTGGATCGTCAAAAGGGATTCCATTTGGTAGTAGAGGGGTTTGCAGAGGAGTCTTACTTTTATCAATGTCCTTTGGGACCTTGGACTTAGGCTTGCGCGGAGGGACATACTCCAGCAATCGTGTAATAGGGTCCACACAATGGGCTTCAACCTCCTCTATTTCCACTCCCACATCCTCATCATCCATGGGGATGTCTTCGATATCCTCCTTTTCTGCCTCTAGGTTTATAGCCTTGCCTTTCTCCTGGGTAGTGGGCTTTGGTGGGTCTCGTCTTGGTGACGCGCGCACCGATATGGAAGGCTGCTTGCCCTTCTTGTCTTTCATGGTCTCCTTGGTAGGGGTTGGCTTCGGTCTTGGTGTTCTTGGGGATTTAGGGACCCCCATCAATACGTCGGCTACTTCTGGGGTAGCTACTTAGGCCTGCATATCAACTTCCTGCACATTTTCCTTGGCTGCCACTCCTTCAGTGTTCATAATTTTTGCGCGGTTGACATGACGCTTTTCACTAGTGCTTGTGTTTCTTTTGACAATTGTTCAAACACTAGACTCGCTATCAGATCTTGAAAGAATTCACAATTCATGTGCACCTGAAAGTGCGACAACTTAATTCTTGAAATGCCAAGTGTTTTTCGCTGGCTAGCCACTTGTAATTTATAGGGCGTTTTGAATTCAAATCTGACCGTTCCCCCCAAAATCAGTTCATTAATTCAGATTGATGGCATATTTTCAAGGATATAAGCCATAAATTTCGTCTTAAATTCCAGTCGCCTGCTCCATTTGGCCTTACTTCTGCTGTATTTTCATGAGCAATGACTTTAACAGTCACTTTCCAACTGACCTGTGCGCTTTCTCCCTGGGTAGCGCAGCTCCCTCCGTGCTGTTGCGAACCCAGTGACAGGTCCTCACTTCGCACCATCTTCCAGTCGCGCAGCTCCCCCACCCGGGTAGTGTATTTTATATTCTGCGCCTCCTTTTAGTTGCCTGGAACACTAAGACTGTGCTACTTTCATTTAGTCACATGGCTGTACCACCGGTGTATGGCTTCAAGCGACTGCCATTCAAGGGCTCTCCATTTAACTTGACCAGCTGTACGGCTCCTCCACCGGCAATCTCCTTAATAACATAAGGCCCTAACTAGTGCATCCTAAGTTTCCCTGGAAATTTATCAAACTTACTATTATATAGCAAAACTAGGTCATTTACCTTAAATGTGTGCAACTTGATGTGTCGATCATGCCATGCATTTTTGTGCTACTTTTGGACCTGTTGGTGAAATCCAACCAAAAATCTTTCTTCTTTGAGCTCATCCAACTGCGGGAGCCTCTATTCCAAGGCTTCGCGATCCGTCATACCCGTGAGCACTGCTATGCGCAGACTAGGCATGATGTATTCCATAGGCATTACGGCTTCCACACCATACACAAGCCTAAAAGGGGTTTTTCCCGTCAACTTCTTGCATGTTGTTCGATAAGCCCACAATAATGCAAGTATGTGTAAGTCCCAATCACTTCGCTGAGCATTGCAAACCTTGGTCAACGCATTTTCAAGCACTTTGTTGAACGCCTCCACTGTCCCGTTAGCCTGTGGGTGATAAGGTGTGCTCTTCTGGTTATTGGAAATACTGAGAGGGTGGGTGAATTAGTGTTCCTTTTCAATTATTACTTTTACCAGTTAAATCAATTATATTTACAACACAAAATGAATAATAGGAATAAATACTTTTATTAATATAATCTTTACAATAAATCATGTACAATATATATAGGGCTCCAACCCATTGCCAACACCAACTTGGTCTTTTGTTAGCCTCCAACCTCTAGGGCACCAAACCTGTCTTGTAAAGGCACCAATCTTGGATTTAGGAGTACCAACTCCAAGGACACCAATCCTTCCAATTCTGAGGCACCAACCCCAAGGGCTCTGACCCTATCTTGTCAAGGCTAAAACCTTGGATTTATGAGCACCAACTCCAAGGACACCAATCCTTCTAATTCTAAGGCAACAATCCCAAGGGCTCCAACCCTATCTTTGAAGGCACCTACCTTGCTTGTTCGAGGCTCCAACCTTCAGGGCACCAACTCTCTGGGCTCCAACCCACTGCTATATTTTGTCTAGATATATTTGGTAGTAATTCTCTGCTCCCAAAATCTTCTTCACTGAATTTTGTCAATCTACAACTTCATTGATACATCAATGACAATCTGCCTTCATATGAAGGAGTCTTCACAATCTTCATATTTCCCAAACAAAATCTCCAAGTCACATCATGATGACTAACACACCATGGTCTTCAATAGTCTTTACACAATCGTCAATGTACCTTCAATGATCATGCACACACACAACTCTCTTTTTCAATCCTATGTTCTAACTGTCACAATAACTGTTTCAGGAGTAACTGCTTCAGAAGAATGACTGTCGTGGCTTCAGGTTGTGCGTACAATTATAAAACAACCCTGTCTTATGTAGTCTCTTTAACAGATCGTAGGCTGTGCTTCTACAGATTCATTATAAGTTCGAACTTTTAATGATTAACCCAGTCAACATAATTTTGTTACCTTCGTCTTCTGCTAGACCTTCGGCTTCCTCTGTGCTCACTCGATCTTCGACTTTCTTTATATTGTTCCTTCATGTTCACGATTTGTGAACTGTCATTCTGTTCTGTGATCGATGCACACAATTGATGGATAGAAATGATACATCTTAACTTATATCTATATGGGTTTCACCAATGACTGGAAAGACATGTTTATTGGAAGGAGGCCGACTTGTATATTAAAACATATTGAAGAGACTTTCGCCGATAGACTTGATTATTCACGAAAACCATATAAGAGAGGCTATACCCACATGGAGGTCCCACATAACACGTCACTATCTCAATCAAAATTGCAACTTTTGGAGGTCTTTTACAAGTCATGCCGATAACATAGCTGATGGCCAATTGCCCCTACTGGATGCGATATTATATTAAACTGTTTTTATAAACTGGTTGGGTCCACCACTTTATTGCAATCGTAATTTCATAAGACTCCCGCAATTGCAACTTTATGAAAATCCACATTAATAGAGGTCCCCACACGTCACGTCATGGCTTAATCCCGCGATCGCAACTTCACAAGAATCCCACAATCACAACACTCAATAACACTGATATTCAGATATCATCCCATGGCGGATGTGATATTTAGTAAACTATTTTAATGAGTCTGTTGGGTCCACAACTCTATCACAATCGACAGTTTGACATTCCTTTGAATTTTGCGATTACTGCGGATGCGATATTTGATTAAGTCAATGGTGCAGTCAGGTTCGTAATATATATCGCAATCGGGGGTTTTAACGTAATATCTATTTAAGTCTTGTGATATGAAATTTCCGATACGATGAATGCAATATTTCTTTAAGGCGTGTTATAATGGAGTGATCGGTTCTACACCTTATATCACAATCGGGATTTTAAATAGTTTTAAAAGGACTTGTGTGTGGCGGATGCGATGTTGTATTACAACGTGTTGTAATGGAACCATCAGGTCCGTAATGCTCCTTTGATATCACTGTTTTCTTCTTTTCTCCTCCGATATCATTATTTATCTTTGTTTTGTTGACAACACTTACCCTTGGGCATATGCGATAACCAACTTCCTTGATGGCTTCTGATGAACTCTTCCTCTTACTCTTTGGCTTCATGGCTTCTCCTCTTTACTATTTCTCCTCTTCTGATGGCATCCGAAATCTTTCCTCCTTAGTTCCACTGTTTCTATTATGTCTGTATATATATATTCAATCCACTTGGGTCCTCCATCTCATCATATCATCATATATCAAACTTTCATCATTATGAGCATTATGATCAATGGGCATCAATGGGCAATCATGTATCAAATAATTTTCCATCACAAACACTTCCATATTGACATCAATGACCACCTAGATTAACAATCTCCCCCTTTGTCATTGATGGCAATATTCTTGCCCTTTCAACAGTCTCTCCCCCTTTGACATCAATGGCAAATGGGGTGCTCAGGGACTCCCCCTGTTGAACTTCTCCCCCTATCAAATTGTTTTTGTTCTTTATGAATAGTAGATGTTCATGGGTATGTTACTGCTCCTATCGTGGTGCTCTTCTTTTTACTCAAGATACAAGGATTGTTGTTCATATTCTGTTGTCTTCCATAGGCATATTTAAGAGGTCTTCATAATCCGAAACAAGAAAAAAAAAAACATTGAAATTGTCTTTCTTGCTATATTTCTTCAAATCCGAGTTCCTCTATATTTTTGTGCTTCTCCTTAAGTCACCGCCATTCAATATTTTAACATTATTGCATTCGGACGAAATGGTGAGAGATTGTGCCCCACTGTTGCTATTTTCCAAAGTGACCAACATTAAACTAAGCTTATATTCGACTGTGCAACATCTTCTTTCTATAGTACTTTTGATAAGCCATTTTTCTTTGTGTTCTAGTAAAATTTTCTGCAAGTTATTTCTACTAGCAGATTTGACATCTAGTCTGTGACTATATTTTGAATTCTTTTTATTGGTTGACAAATTTTTGCAGTGCTTCAGTTTTTCTAGTGTTGGAAATAATACTGAGAGGGGGGGTGAATCAGTATTATCAAATTCTTTTCAATATACCTTCCTTAATTTATTGATCATTAACTTGTATATAATAATGAGCATGAAACAAGAAAAACAGATAGTCACACCAAAGAACACCAGATATAAGGTGGAAACCCAATGTGGGTGAAAACCACCTGCTGCAATAAGTCTCTATCTTCTTTCAATTAGAAACTTCTTTTACAATGATTTTGTACTGGTGCAGTCCTTTATCAGCACGCAGGCTGCAACCTGTAGAGAGCTACAACTCTCTCTCGTTTTCCAGTCTTTCCTGGAAGGGAGCTACAACCCCCTTTGCTCTTTTACTTCTTTAAGGACCACGTTTCATTAATTTTCAAACTGGATCCATGAACATCAAATAATCATCAATTACATGAAAATCACCTAATATCCTTATACAATGAACTAATGAATCACCCAACTCTTCAGAATGTTGTAAATAGAAAAGTAATACCAGAAATATAAACCCAGAACTCTACTGCAATAGATAAAAGACAATCAACAATTGTTTCAAGATAAGACCGCAACTTCACCAACAAGGGCCTCCGTATATCCGCTGCTCTTCTGAGACTGAACTGCGCAGATCCGCACTGGTTGTTCTTCTGCTCTATGTACTTTTCTTCAGATCCGCACCTTTACTTCTGACTTACTGCGTACACCCGCACTATGCCTTCTCCTGCGTTGCGTACCCCGCACTGCACCTTTGGCTTCACAGTGTATTCCCACACTGAGTCTTTTACTGAGCTGCGTACCCCCGCACTGCACCTATGGATCGCCTGCAGACTTTTGATTAGGGCCAAATTTACAGTCCTCCAATGTGCCACAGTCAGTCAGATTCACAGATTTGTTTATGCGCTCGAGAGATCACGACATGTCAATAGATTCACCTTAAGTTATCTCCTTGTTTTAGACCTAGCTTTTAAAAACCAATCACCCAAAATTTCAGATCTTAAGATATTCAAATTTCACGAGTGTGTGGCCAAGAGATCTCCTTTCCTTTTTATAGGCAAGACCTTCTCAATACCATGGTCCAAAACCATAATAACACAATACCATGAACCCAATACTTGGAATCAACACTTTTGGATGCAATACCATGGACAAGAACCATTTGATCAAAAACTGTCGGGCTAATACCATGAACCATTCATGAAGATTCCCACGTGCGCGCACTTTTATGCATTGGAGAGAGTGAAACTGGGGTCCGCACCTTCTGAACGTATCACCTGCATACATGCACGCACTCCTTGGTCTTCGTACCTACGGGTCCACAGATTTTTCTAGGATTACCTGCGGGTACCTTAATTCCCATGATTTTGAGTGCTTGAACTGAGATCAGCTACAAAAGTGAGTTTCCATCAAGTACAACACCTATACCATAGAGCCAAACCAGAATCATAATGCCAACATAATTGTACTGATTTGGATGTCGAGAGTGATGTGCCCAAATAGACCTGTAACAGTTCTCCCCTAAAGCATGAAGTCGAAAATGATAATGTCGAGTGATATGCTTTACAATGTAATGGAGAGGATCTGAAGTGGAAGGTGACCTGCATTGATTACAATACATAACATCATGATATTTAGAATTTTTTCATGAATTTCTAAGGGAAGGCATACCCCTACTCAACATATAAACATTTCACTACATGTACATAGATATTCATCTACATATATAGACCCATGATAGGATGACCATCTGTGTAAAGCCATCGTACAGATGATTTAGTACTCCCCTGAAATTGCAGCCCAGATGGATGAAACTAGATCTGGGGTATTCTATCTTGTCCAATCGTTCGCTTAAGTACGAGTCTAACCATGTGAATATGTGAGTTGAAGTCGAATATGGGAAGACACCATCTGATTACCACACAATGATGTAAGTTGTTAACAGATGTAAGAGAGATCACTGATAATGCTAATTATTCTCAAGGTACTGCAGTACATTATGCGTGGTGTGAATAGATGTTTTGATGTTGAACACCATACAAAGTCTTTCGTCGAAGGCCAGTGATGTCAACCTATCACCAGAAGTAAGAGACTTTCCATTGATGTATGCAATCCTCAAGGTACTAGAAGGGTGTTTCTAAGTCAACTTCTTGGATAATACGTCGATGTCGACAAGAAGCGACTCGTCGTAGGAGGGCCTTGATGTATCCCCCATCAACAAAATGAAATGAGTGTAGTCCTTTTGAAGACATAATTTGACTGATGACACAAGGTTCAGGAATGGCAGTCATCAAAATGAAAGTTTATGAGTATTGCAAAGGATGAATTTTACTGCATGACTTCTCTTGAACATGTCGGTGACACTGAAAGAATTGGCAGCATTGACCCAAAACCAAAGTGATGGATGGTGTGATAGACCATAGGTATGATAACCATCAAGTAGATAACCCAACCCAAATAGCCACAAAGATGAAGTGAAAGTGTCATGTTCAAGAGCGACTTGCTACCATAAAGTGATTTACCCCTTTTCCCATTTTCCCTAATAATTGATGACCAGTACCTCTTTATTTTTAACAAGCTAAAGGAGGATAAAATATTCTTGTAGTATAATTCCACCCTTCAGGTGAATTCATCACTATGTGATGTTTTAACAAGCCTAGCGAAGGTGAAACTCAGTCTTGTCATGATGGACAAGTTTGTCACTATTTAATGTTTTAACGAGTTTAACAATAATGAGAACTCGGTCCTTTTCATGTTTAGAGAGTTTGAAAAGGGACAAAAATAAAGCTCCACAAGTTCTTTTTCGTAAATTTGTCTCTTAAGTCTAAAAACGTGTAAAGTAATATAATAGAGAACCTATTGACCATGTTCGATGAATGTATTCCTTTTTCATAAATAATCTATCTCAGTTCGAAAAAGGGCTAAACTTATACTGAGTAGATGTCATTTCCAATCCGTTAACAAGCTAAAAAGGACAAGTTCTCGACAATCTTTTCATATTTCAAGACTTTCAAAAGATCTTAAAGAGGACTCCAAGGGATTTCCCTTTTTGATGTTTAATAGAGCTCAAAAAAGAGATAAAAGTATGCTCTGTGGTCAAAAATACAATTCATAATTGTGCACGTCAAATTCATTGTATCAACTGTAAATCTGTTCAAAGAAACACCAGAAGGATTAAACATACCTATTTCATTGGTAAAAATGGGTAAAAACCCATAGTTTGTTCATTAAATGAACATGAAATAACCATTAAACAATAATTTACCATGTCATTTTCACCATTTGATATTTACCATTCAGTTTTGTGCTTTGAACCAATTTTTTACCTCGAACATCAGCAGTGGATTGCGAGAGATTCCGTGGATCATTTGTCATGTTGTCAGGACTAGGTAGGAGATCTACATTTTGTCTTCCATTTAGGTTCATTCTTTTGCAGTTTTAGGAAATTTTTTTAGGGTTTTAGGGTCCCTATGGAAAATATACTGTTAGTGTCAGTGCTTTCACACTGCCATTAGTGATCAAATTGCTCTTTTGTATTTCATATTAAGTGTCCCATTCTTATGAGTTGCACTCCATTAGGTCATGGATCAACTGATGCTAGGGTTACATTTCATTTTTCCCTCATGCTATATACCTGCTGACCAATTTCACATATCTTTTCAGTCATTCATAGTCATTCCAGTTCATTTCTTTTATAAAAACTAGTCTTAGGGTTTAGTTTCACTAGGTCTTACGGTTTTTTGCCATGGTCATTCAAAATGAATAAAAATGGTCAGAAGACACATGAGGAGGTTAACAAAGTTCAGAAGATCAATTTTCCTGTTTTGTAAGCTAAATAAAGCTCTTGTTTTGAGGTAAAACAGAGCATTTGTATTTTATTATTCTATTTTCATGTATTTAATGTAATTTAATGGTTTTTATATGTAATAAATGTTCATATGCTGCTCCTAGTCACCTAGTGACCTGGTCAACTCCTATCACTACAAAAATTCAAAGAGATTGGCATCAGTCCACCTGTCAAAATCCAAAAGTCAAATATCAGCAAAATCAGAGTATTTCAGGAAAGCAAATAAACATTATAAAGTGGGTTTTGATAAATGAAAAATAAAAGGGTTGAAAATTTATAAAAGGTCATCCATATCTTATGTCACCTCATTGTGGAAGTTAAATGGCAATGGAGAGATAAAAACATGATTTTCAGTTATTATTGAGTAAAAGGAAACAAGTCTCAGTGTTTTTGAAGAAATTTGTAGGTGTTGCGCACCTGTCATCTAGCGCTGCGCATTGCATAGGCGCTGCACACCTAGGAGCTCTTGCCAGTGTAAAATAACACTTGTGTTATGCATACAATTGGCGATACACACTTGTTTGAGGGCATTGTGCACCTGTTAAACACTCCCAAAATTCTGCTAATCGCTCAAAATCACCTCAAACTGCCTCAAATCTTCAATGCTCATCCCCTTTACAAGTAAGCATTATTGCCACTCTTTCTTAAAAAGAATTTTTTCACTTAGCTTTTGTGGAGCTTGTCTCTTAAAAAATGAACCCTAGTTGTCATTAAAATATTTCCATAGTCCACTATTTTATTGTTGTCATTCCTTACCTTGATGTTGTTCCCTAAAACCTAACCCCCACACAAGTTTCCCTAAATATTATTCCCTTCATGTTTCCCATTCCCACACATAACACTCCCAAAACCCTACTTACATACACAATCCCTAAAACCCTATACCCTACATACAAACCCTACTCACTCCCCTTATTCCCTAAATCCCCAAATTCTTCACTCCCTTAATCCATTCATATCCCCATTTCACCTCACTTATTTTCCTTCTTTTTGAAATATCTTCATACTCATCACTCATCCACCTTACTCCATTCCTCACTAGTGTTTACAGTCATTAAAACCAATGGACAATGATTTTGAAACTAGGGAAGAGACCCTTAGTGATAGTTCTAGGGAAATAAATTTGCAGCAGAAGAGACCTCACAAAGGGGGAAAGATAACCAGGGTGGAGCCCATTAGTCTGAGAGAATTGCTTGATTGTCCACTTTCCATCTCATGTTTCAAACATCAGTGTTGTTATGGTTTCTATGAAATGGTGGAGAGGGTCAAATTCCATCATGAATTAGTGAGGCTATTTGTGACACACATGGATAATAATGAAGTAAAACTTGCTGGAGTTACCTTCACTCTGTCACCTTCTATCATTTTAGAGGCTACAGGCATTCCAAATGTAGGTGAAAAATGGAACAAAGGACAATACATTGACATGGAGTACTATGAGCCTTACATCAAGGCTACATACCATGGCAATCTGAAAAGAGTGTTTCCCTTCAAATTCTTGGAGGACAAGTTTGCCCCACTCATGAAGATCATCATTAAATATTTTACTTGTGAAGGTAGGTTTTGACAGTTGTATGCCTACCACATTAGATTATTGATGCATTTTACTAGAGTGAGAATGATGGATATTCCTTGCTTCATGTTTCAGAATATTGAAAAGATGGCACACTATGTTAAGAAAAAGCCATATCCCCAACAATTGAATAGCATCTATCACTTCTCTGTGATAAAGATCACTGTCTTACATTAGTTGAATCTACTTAATATACCATGGGAAACCTTCATTTCTCATGAGGTGTTCAAAGGCCCTCAAATATTTTCATCAGTGCATCAGGAGGAAGGTGGACCTTTAGGATATGAACAAGTCAAAGAAACTGAAACTGTTGGAGTGCTAGTGTTTGTCACTTATGAGAGAGGCACTAGGAGACTTTTTGCAGCTGTCAGGCAAGTATTATCTCCACAAGGAGTAGAAGGGGTCTCGCCTTCATCTACATGACACAGACAAATGCTATCTCCACAAGGAGTGGAAGGGGCTTTGCCTTCTTCTTCAGCAAAACATGTACTTGTTGGGCATCCTAATAAGGACAAAGGTAAAGCCAAAGGAAAAATGCAAGAGGTGGATCCTAGTGATGAGCAAGAGAGGGACTTTGACCTTTTTGTTCATGAGGATACACAGGGAATTGATGTCATTGATGTGGAGACTCAAAGTTCAAATATCACTAAGGACATAATTAAGAAACAAGAGGCTGACATTCAAGCCTTTTCAATCAATTTGGAGAAGGAAAAGTGGATCATCAATTACCTTGAGCAAGAAAACAAGCAATTAACTGATAAACACGTTATCATGGAGTTGCAAATGATTAAGGAGAAGCGACAAGAGGCAAAGAAGGAAAAGGTCAAGATGACTTCCATTGAGCAAGAAATTTGGTTAGAAAGGGTTAACATACACCTTGAGAAGCTGCTTGAGAAGGCCAATAAAGAAAAGAAGATGCTTTGCCACATGGCTTATCACTATATGACTCGGAAAAAATATGCAATATAAGGATAAGGAAGCTTTACGCACTTGGTGGAGGAAAGGATTGCATATTTGGAATCAGCACGAAAAAATAAGAAAACCTAGAAAGTTTCATCAAATTTGGAGCAGATCTTGGTCACCTAAAGGTCAAAAAACCATCAAAAATGACCTCTCTGCCACTTTTTGGACACACAGGAAGCAGTCTTGGGAGATTCTACTTTTGAGGGAGACAATGACCTTCAAATTCAAAAATTCAAGATGTTCTGGAAATTAGATAGGTAGACCTTTCCAACAAGCCATCTTGGGCTCAATTTGGTTAAGGGGAAGGCCCAAAAAACTGGGTTGGAAAGAGCACTACACATAGGATCAATGGCGCTGCGCATAGGATGAATTTGCTAGTTTTGCTCAAAAATCTAAATTTCGCCTAGTTTTTCTACAATTTGAATTTTTCTCTCATTTTGGATGAATATATGAATGTAAATGATGCTATGGTGTGAAAAGATAATTGCAAAATGACTCTTGAGGGTAGTTTCATCATTTTGAGGTAGTTTGGGATTGAATGAATCAGTTTCCATGGTTTTAGAGGCAAGTTGTTCCATTGCCTATATTCCTATTCTTAGTTGAGATATAGTTGAAACCACCCCTCTTCGCATGGATTCGACTGATGATAGCTAGAATGGGTGGTTTGATGCCTATATTATGTACTTTCTTAGTCATTTGTAAAGTTTGGACTCTTGTGGATGCTTTGAGCTTCATTGTACATCACTACAACAATTTGGCAAGGAAATAAACGAGGGTTTGTGGCTATTTTTGTGGGATTCTTGTGGTAATGTGTCTTGGCATTGTTTCTCCTTTTGTCATTAGTTTTTCTCATGTGTTATATGTGCCAACATCTATTCCCTTTCTTCTTAACTAAATGAATCAAGATAGATAGGTAGAATACATTGATAATAGTGCTCTACCTTGGGAATACATTTAGTTTTTGATGTTTTCAGTTGTTTGAAGAGGATTCATGACCTTTGCATGCCCTCCTCAGCCCCTCACCAGTCTTAGACCTACCATCTCACTCAATTCCAAGTGCCAAAACACCTACCTACCTCGCCCCACAGAACACCCTGCAATTCTGACTTCATTTCTCGGACCCAAAGCTGCCTGCTCCATTTGAACTAGCAGCAAAACCATCAAAATCAACCAAAAACCCTAGAGCTACTATACCTAGCCTAAAATCCATATTTTATTTAGTTATCTCAACTAATATTAACAAGGAGAGAGCCCTCTCGTGACCTGGTAGGGCTAGCTACTAGGTTAAGCTTGGTTTGTGGTTATCCTAAGATTTCCTCCCTTCAGCCTGAGTTCAATCTAGGCTCTAACATATACCTCACCCTAGGATTAGCGTAGCCTATCACATTGAAAAATTTTCTGTAGTGCACACAAAGATAAGGGTACCTGCTTTTCAGCATATTGTCTCAAGGATTGGGCTACACTGGGCGTAATTGAGAAATTTGTTCCTCATGTTTTACCCAAAAACTCTTCCATTTTTTTCATGAAATGGATACTAACTAAGCTTATGGTTTGATTTCAGGCTTTTATCGGATCATAATGAATATTACTTGGTGTGAAAGAGAGCATGAAGAATAGGATATGGTTGCCCTAAATGATCTGGGTACTATTGAGGCCCTCAGACAATATGGGTTACTCAAATACTTCAGGTTGTCAGGATGAGGCAAAAAATAGAACTATTGCAATTCTTAGTTCATTCATGGGATCAAGTGGATCAAGCTTCTCACATAGGGGGAAAAGTGCTCCCTATATTGATCAATGATGTTTATTTCCTTACATGGTTGTCGAGACGTGGTGTCCCCATATCTCTTTTAGGTTTTTCCCGTGGGAGTGAATCAGTGAGGGACTACATTCAACAGTTCTGTCGACCAGGCACACAACCTAGCAAAGATGGGAAGATCAACATCAGGGATGTTCCTGATTTTCCTTTGCGAACAATCCTTTTCACTATCGCAAATTTGGCGGGTGGTGTGACACTTCATCTGGTGAACAGATCATATATGCAGTTTGCGCTTGAGTGCCTTGATCCAACTACATTCAACTGGCGTGAGTCAGTTCTCTCTTCGATGAAAGAGAAATTGACCAAAGTAAAGAGTGGTAAAATGAATAATTTTAGCTATGGTTTGATATTGATTTCCTTTACCTTAGAGAGAATTCCACTGATGCAACCTCAACATGTGTCACTGAGTTTGACTAGTCCTAGAGATCCATGGATGTAGAGATAGGTTGAGTTCATGGCTTGACATGCTGGTCAATCATCAATCTCATTTCCTCCTACATTCTTCAGTTGGCTCAGTCGACAACACATTTTCATCGAGGAGAATCCATATGCGGGGATGGAATTTTGTGGAGATCTAGATTTGAGGTTACTAGTGGGTGCTCAATGGGGTGCTATAGGTAAATTGTTTTGACCAAGTGTTTTTTAATTTTATAAGTTTCTACATGTTTTTGTGTTTTTGATGTTTCCAAGACTAAACTAAAATTTTTCTCATGCATACAGATGTTGGTACTATTCGACCAATGGGTCATCAATAGGAGGCGAGCGAACCAACACGGAGAAATGTCGGGAGAGTAGTTTCGAGGATTTGGATTTGACCAAGACACTAGCAGAGTTACACGATCATATAGAGGGGTTAACCCTCGGTATTCCAAATGTCCATATCGAGGAGTTACCGATGAGGCTAAAACACCATACTATTGGTGTACCTAGCGATTGGATGAGGCTATTGTGCATGATATCTTAGGTTGTTACCTATTATCATGAGCATCATTAGGTCTACTTAGGATGTTTTCCTATATGCATTTTAGTTTTGAGGTTAGATTACCAACATGTATTGGACACAAATTTTGTAAAAACTTTTAAACATCTATCTATTTTACTTTTAGTGCTTTTATATATGGTTATGTGCAATCCTATTCAACTATTGATGTGAATTAAAAAATGTACATTTACATGTGTCATAAATGTCTATTTAACACCTAGTTCACTAATGAATCAGTTAATGTGTTAAAGTTCCTAGAAATGTGTTGATATTGCATGTAATCAAAATGTATTTCCAAGAGACAAAATCTAAGGAACATATAATAAATTGTTGGATTTCAGATAGTATAAACATTTGTAAGTTGCAGTACGACAAGTTGTGAGTCCAGCCTAATGATGATTCAGTGAATGCCAAGTGAAATGGCATCAGAGAGGAGTTCGATCAATGCATTATACCCAATGATATTGTTAGTAGAATGATC
>APFE030736154.1:142900-166985 GCA_000404065.3 Pinus taeda | reverse complement strand
ATTGGTACTATGGCATACAAATTGGAGCTTCCTGCAGCTTCTCGATTGCACCCAGTTTTCCATGTTTCATGTTTAAAGAAGGTTATAGGTGACAAGCTCCCAATTCAAACAATATTTCCAGAACTTGATGAGGAAGGAAAAATTATGTTGGAACCAGAAGCAGTCATAGAAACAAGAACTCGACAACTACGAAATCGATCAATTTCAGAGTATCTTATCAAGTAGAAGAACTTATCCGCTAAAGATTCCACATGGGAGGATGAGAATTTTATGCAGAAGTATCTAGAACTACTCAAGCATTGAGGACAACACTTTTTTGAAGGAGAGGGGCATGTTGGGTCCCTATAATACTTGTGATTACTCCATTACTATTGTAGTTATACCCCTTATTAATATTGTTGTGCCCCTATTGCCCCCATATTGTTATTACTGAGCCCCATAGAATTCCTCTATTGTTATTTTTGTGGCTTTATATTATTATTGTTAGGTCGGCTAGATTATATTGTGACTCCTTAGACTCCTATATATAGAAAGGAGGTTTTGTCATTTGAATCATCCAAGAATTGTTCATTTATGTAATGTAAAGGAGGTTGCCCCCTCGAAGAGGCATTATAAGGCGTTGATCTATCTTTTCTATCTTTTCTTGAGCTGGTTTCATAACATCAATACCGCAGAGTGCATTTTCAGTTGTATGTACACTATTTTTGAAAGTTAAAAGCATTTGTAGGTTTTGATTTTGTATTTTTTTAAGACATCCGATAAAATTGGAACGATACAGATAAGATGGCCACATAGTAACTACTTTTATAATGAAAGTACAAATTTTATTTATTTTTATTTTTATTTTTTTTTTTTGTGAAAATTACTAATTTTATAATAAATTATATAATTTTATTGAATATTTAGGCTACAATAATTACATATGACAGAATATTTAAATTTTTGAAAATTATAATTGATATAAATAGGTAACCCATTTTAGTAAATTAAGCAAGGGTTACATAGTAGCTAGTACATGTTGCTTAGGTTAAAAATAACTTAATTAAACTAAAAAATAATAAATAGAGATTTTATCACAAAAATAAAACAATTAATAAAATGTATTGTTCACTGTCATCACCAAAAATTAAGAAATATGATTAACTAATATTGTTTATATTAACAGGTATACACTTAAATAGATATGTTTATTTATTTTTATATATTCATGTGTTTTAATATATGTATGTGTGTAATAATTATATTTATTAGATATTTTCTAATATAATAATAATTCATCTTAAATGAAAATATAGAGGAAAAAATATAATTTATGAAAATGGAAATAATAGAAAAAGATATAAAACAAAAATAAAAAGGAAATAAAATTAAAAACAAAAAATTAATAACTAATAGAAATGGAAGTACAGAAAAAAACTCATAAATAAGAACTTAACAATTACTTCAAATAAATAAATTTAATAATAATAAAAAAAAATCTCCAATATTTAAACCTATAGATAGTGTAATTTTTTGATTAAAAATAAACTAATACAGCCAAACAAACCATAATATAATAAAAAAAATCAAAATATATTTAAATAATAAATTGTAAATACAAATTCAAGTAATATAAATACTTATAATTAAAAACATATAACCTTGATTAAAGTTTTATGATTTGTATTTCGGTCCTAAAACCATCGTGATGTTATTATACAGTAAATATATGATTCAAAAGTTTAGTTTACCTACTTAATTTATTTAAACTATTTAAAAAAAAAACTAATAAGTGATGAAGAGAATTTATACGCTATTTTTAAATTTATGTTGCAAATTATTTTTTGGAATATTTTTTCCTACCAGTAAAGTATTTAAGAAATAGAAATATAATAAAAGAAAGGGAAAAAAATGTAACAAGTATAAAGAATTACTATATTAGAGTATTTAAGTTATTTTTTTGGATTAATGTTGGTTTGTCTATTTGCAACGGACATTTATAAGGTAGGTCTCTCTACTTTAAGAGTTTATTAAGAGTTTAAATAATATTTAGAGAGTTTTTTCTATATTATATTATTATCATGGTAGATTTTTGCAATATACATTTATGTTACTATTAAGAAATGGAAAAATTAAATTTAAAATTTAAAAGTTAATATTAAAGAATTAAAAGAAAATTACAAAAAATTATTTAGATAATATGAATATTATTTATTTAAAGTAATCTAACTAAAAATAACAGTGTTATTTTATATAATGAGATTATAAATTATTAATGGTAAATTTATTAAAGATCAAGTTAAGCTTATCTTAACTATAATATGACTAAATCAAGATTAACCACCATTATAGTGTTAAATTTAGACTTGGGATAAATATAGATTTTTTTCTAAGTTCGTGAACATATTTTGCTTGAAAATAGTGCACACTCCTTATCACCTATGTCTACATCTAGACATTACATTGGTGAACTATATTTGAGAAAAGAGTGCAAGAAGCATGCTTAGCACATCTAGGATGGATAGTGGATTTCAGATAGAGAATACTAATACAAGTGCTTATTTTATTAGCAATCCCCTTAGAAATCTCTTCAATGGATAAGCTCCACATGAGATGTGTTGGATGGATTTTATAGGAGGTTTGCTATTGTAAGCAAGTTGATTACTCTTGTTTGCATACCTTTGGATGTGATGTGTTTTCCACATGTGTCCAAATAAAATAAAAATCAAACTCAACCAAAAATCAAGGAAATAAGTTTGTGAGTTGACTACTATTATTTTCACACCTTTTTATGTGCCTTATTTGCCCCATGTGGATAAACAAAAAGTGTTCAAACTTCACCCAAAATTGAGGAAATGTATTTTTCTTGGCTACAAATAATATGCACTCTAGCATTCTACTAAATACATGGTAATTGTTAGCTAGTATGTTATTTTTAATGAATATCCATGGAAAGGATTGAGGTGTAGCAAACACCTAATATTGTACCTATTAAGATAGAAATGAGTTGATGAAAAATGAAAATAACCATGTTGAACCTTTGAAATTAAACATGTTGAAGCTTTTGATCAACATGTGTAGTGACAATCCTAAGACAAAAAACTCAAAATATCTACATGTCCCATGATATGGACTTATGTCAGAACGCAAAATAATACATATATAATCATAAACACAGAGATGCGGCAAAAATAAAACTTCATTTCATTAATATTAAAGAAATTAAATATGGTTACATACAGAATGGATGTAATGCCTCCTCCCACATTTACCCACTTTCACCAGCTTGCCCAGGGTAAACATGAGTTGAGGGTCACTATGATAAGACTCAAACTCCTATATGACATTAAGGAAATGGAGTCAACAAAAAAGGCCTTGCATACATCCCTTAGGTGCGATAGGACCCCCAGGAGCTAATCCACCACTCCATGTGCCCAACCCCTAAGTTAACCTAGCCTTTCAATGAATGAAATCCCTAGTCGTTCCCAAGACACGAGCATTCATGCAACATGAACCCTCTAGTCACTCCCACAATGCCTACAAGGGAGAGACTGCAATATTTTTCAATCAGTTATGTGCCATAGACTACGAGATTTAAGCCACTTTTTTAGGGCTAGTCTCCAAAGTAATGCTCGGAACATGATGAGACTTTCCAAGAAAATAAATGACACCAAAGCAAAGCCACACAAAAATTTATCAAGGGTTTGACCTAACCAAGCCTAACCATGGAATACATTTCGTCAAACAAATGATGAACATGCAACCTATAGGTCATAGATGCATATCTGAACATAGAGATCTGAAAACTTATCTGAGGTTTAACAAGAAGGGTCACTACCTTCTCACATTAGCTAGCATAACACTAACTAGGTCTTGCATTCATTATTCATTCAGTTACAAGTAAGAACATGAAAAAATCCATGACTAAGAACTGTCATAAACACTTGCTTATAACCAACATATAAACAGATAAATAACCATAAGAGCACAACCATTAAAGCCACATAATAACCAATATATTTCCTTACTAAAAGTAAGAAAAACTTAGCTTTTATTAACCATAGGAAATTACCAACTGGGTTCGGGACTTCCACATTCCACCTAACCATAGATTGGCAGAGCTAAATCTCTCTTCAACCAATCACCCTCGTGCCATATTCCAAGCATGAATGTGGGATCTCATGGGATAAACCAATCCATAAAAAACCAAGGGAATATAGAGGTTAAACCACCTCCACCCTCACCATACCGTGATCTCACATAAACTAGTGTCGAGATCACAAAACCAAATTGAGCTTGGATTCCTTTGGATTCCTTCATCATCGTTGAGGAATTTTCATGTCTCCACCCTTAGGCTTTATTGTGTATCCCGCCATTACCGGTCAAGGGATTCTTAGGCCTTTGGGAATTTTCTTGAGACCACCTCACCTCAAATTCTAAAACCATTCGATAATCCAAAGGTCAAACCAATAATAATCCCATCACACCATGGCTATCCAAAAATGGAAAGTCTAGGCTAAAACCCACTATTGAAACCTGTCAAAATCCATTCCAATGACAAAAAAAGAACCATATACCAACATGCACGTACCATGCATGTCAAAACTAGCTAGGAAATCACACACACAATCTGTTACCTACAAGTATTCCCGCTGAAACTACTTGATCTTGCCTTCCTTTTCTTTCCTTTCCTTTCTTTCTTTATTTCTCCTCTTGGTGCTTTATCCTCTTTGAGACAAATTCTAACACTAAATTACAAAAATCTGTGAACTGATCCTCATAAGTTTTTTTTATTAATGAGGCCTCTATTTTCTTCAATTTTCCATTATTTTCCTTCATTTTCCTCCTGACATGCAACTTGTGACCTTTCACCTTCCTTTTCTCCTAATTTCCATTATTTTCGTAAATAAAATGCCAATTAATTTATCTTTCCTTTCCAAATCATTTTCCATTTCCTTTGCAATTTTCCTTTAGCCATGATAACCAAAATGAACACCCACTAGGATGTTTTTCCCAAAATTCAGTTTAGAATAAGTGTCCCATGAGTGTGGTCTTAATTTTGCCTTTATTAACTTTTATTACATGAATTTTTAACTTGAGGTTGTTACAGACCCCTCCCTCTTAGGGGAATACCATCCTCAGTGTTAAACCACACCAGTACCCAACAAAACTATTGAAGAGAAAAAACATACTACCTTTGGAGCTTTATAGCCCAGCTCATTGCAATATTTACAATGAACAACTTGTTGAATACATGAAAATCATACTATGTACTGGAGCTTTATAATACAACTCATTACGGTATTTGCAATAACAACTACATATACTTATGCACATTTTCTTCAACTAGAAAATAACCATATTGTCTATGAAGCTTTATAAATCTAGCTTGATACAACAAATAAAAGGATATGATGTTTGGATCTGTAACCAGGGAGTCCAAAGGCTCACACCTCCACCCTCAAAGTAATACCAGGATCCACCTCCTTCCCAGGAAGTCTAAAATCCACTGCCAAATTCAAAGTTGCATCCAATCTCCAACGCTACAATCTTGTGCCACTTCTCCTCTCAGTGAATAGTTACTAACTCATTTGTCTAGGTCACACCCCCAATGTGCATATGATTCCATCTAGAAATGCTAATGACCAAAACAAATCCATCCTCGCCCTTCCCTTCTCTGCTACACTATCCCTTGGGAAATTCGGTCATCCCCTTCTGTGTAGTTACACACCTTACAAGTTCCCCAACATCCCCTTTCCCAGGCGATTCATCCCTTGGCAAGGCTTCCTTGCATCGGAAGGTCAAACAACCAAGGCGCATACCTTCCCTAAAACCATCATAATAATCATAGCATGCTCATGGAAATCAGTGGACACTATTGGGTACCAGTGTCCCATAATGGCCCTACTCCTGAAGTGCTTTACCAACACACTGATGCCTGTTCAATTTCCTTTTGCCATTGCTGCTAATCCTTGCAGTCAATTTCAACCACCCAACTTGGGCATTTCCGTGCTTTCATGTATCAAGCACATAATTGTCATTAGACTAAAAGGAATTGAAATAAATTCAAATCATACCTCATTGGTGACCCATCAATAAGGTACACTTGCAATTATGTTTACTTCTTGTCACAACAAGTCAAACCAGATCTTTGACAAAATCATCATGAATAAACATATTATATCCGGTTAAATGAAACATCATAAATCATAATCATAAATCACATGTAACCAAGGAAAAGTTTAAGGATACAAATTTATTTTAAAGTTTAGAAACCTTGGCGAATCTTGCTAGTCGCTAACATGCAAACTATAAAATGTTTGAAGACACTTTTGTAAAATATTCAAATTTATAATGAATTTATATTGTGTTTGTAAAATTTTGGGAGTTTTAAGATAAAATAATTTTATAATATAAAATTTGAGCGAATCATTTTTAGAAAAAAATGGAAATTAGTGAATATTTTTTTTTTTGGAAAAAAAATGGAAAATTGACCCACCTACGAATATTAGCCCCTAAAATTTTCCCTGTTGTAACCATCATAAACCAGGATCCTAGATCACATGCATAATTAAAGCTGAAGTAAAATACAGATACTTATCTTTCCATGGTTATTTTCTTTTTCCTTTGTTATTTATCCTTTTCATACACACACTGAATCAGTTTCCAAACCCGACAAGCACCTAGTTCTTCTCTTTAAGCAACAAGCGAATCCAGAGACTAAACTACCTCCTTCCTCATTATCAACAGCAAGGGCACCAAGGGACTAAACCACCTCAAACCTCAACAAAAACAAGGGTATCCCGAGACTAAACAGCTCCTTCCTTAATATTAGCAACAAGGGCATCCAGAGACAAAACTGCCTTGACCCCCAATAACATACTTGTCTATCCCCATCACATTGTATAACACATACACATACACAATATACAACACAACACATACACCTGCACCCGATGTACAACACCACACATACTCCTACACCCGGTGTACAACACCACACATACTCCTACATCAAGTGTACAACACAACACATACACCTACACCCAGTGTGCAACACCACACATACACCTACACTCGATGTACAACACAATGCATATATGTACACATCGTACAATACCATGAATACACATGTCATGATATAATGACTGCACCATACTCGTAGCACCATGCCAAATATACACAACACAACATGTACGACGTGTACACAATACCACCTATACAATAATACCACATGTACAACAGGTACACAGTACCACATGTACACAACACCACATACACAATGTGTGCACGACACCACACGTACATGACACCACCTACACAACATGTGCACAACACCACTTGTACATTGCACCACCTACACAACATGTACACAGCACCACATGTACATAGCACCAATTGTACGATGTGTAAATAACACCACATGTACATAACACCACATGCATGCAACACCACATGTACAATCATGAACATCACACCATATGTACACAACACCTTATGTACAACCTCTACACTACACCATATGTACATAAAACCACATATACAACATGTACACTGCACCAAATGTACATAGCACCACATTCACAACATGTACATAGCACTGCATGTATGACATGTACTTAGCACCATCAGTACCCAGCACCACATATGCAATCATCCACACAACACTATATATGCAACATGCTCACAACATCATATATGAAACATGCACACAACATCATATGTACACAATACTTCATATGCTATGACCACGTTATCCTTACCAAGCAACCTTGCTTCTAGTGTCTTATCCATGCTTGTCCTAGCATACCACAAATCACACTGCTTTCATTCCACTGATGTGTCCCTCAACATTACCTCTCCATAACATAAACATAGGCATAATATAATCCCATAATATCAATTCACATCCACATGATACTGACCTCATAAATCTGTCAGGGATACTCTTCCCACATGATTCCTCATAAACCGAGAACCTCTTCATGTCATTCACCTACAAAAGAATTCATTCTTCCATAAGAATGATCCTTAACAACCCTATCAAACAATGAAATGTGTACATATATATACACCTATAAACATCAGCATAAAATAATCATGATCTCTGATGACCCTGTTGGAAAAATGGCATACATACACACACACACACACACACACATACATATATATATATTATTATTATATATATATATATATATATATATACATGTGAGCACTAGCAAAACAATCCTAATGACCATGCTAGTTAATGACATACGTGCATACACACATATATGCATATAAAACATCAATCATAACCATAGTCACAAAACAATTACTCGATATTGTAAGGCCTAGGTTAAGACAACTCCCTTTATCTGTGCACAACATGCACAACATTGAGAACAACAATTCCCAACATAGAAAATTCATCTGTCACCTCAAATATATTTTCTTTACCTCTACTATTACCTTTCTCATGATTGTCTTGCCACTGTCCATTTACACTAATGGACCCAACCAATCCAATTGATTTCCATAGTCTTGCCTTCGACTGCCCTATATATGTATTGAGATTCATCTGATTCTTACATTACCTATTAGGTTTCGTTAAGCTCTTCCTGAGCTCCATCAAATTTACTCTTTCCCAAACCAATTCCCAAAAAACTCAAAACATCAAAGGCAAGAACAAGAAACTACAAGAACATAACCATGAAAACCAATAAAAATACAACACCACAAACAAAGTGGCATGCCCATGCACTAGACATAAATAAAACCAAAAATAAAGTGCAAACAAATCACAATAATTAGGCACAAAACTAACAAAAAATACCATGACTCAATACCCATGGGTTCCCCATGCTTCCAAGGGATAGCTTAACCTAAGCCTTCTTCAAGATTTCATGGAAATCTATTTTACCATGCAATCCCCTGCATCATGTTGTCATAAACACATAATTGCCAGTGCATAAGTAAACATAACAATATACCAGTTATGTTACCTTGTTCCAAGCACGTTTCCTTGTAACTGAACACACATGTCAGCCACATGTTCCAAAGATCAAGACATCATATCTATTAATTTGAAATCAACCCTTAAAAAGTTGAACAACCATGTCATAATCAACAATCAACTCACATTCATTAGTCATAATACATAATCCTACAACTATGACCTACTTACGCTTAAGTACATATGAATTGTTCTTAGCACATATGTGTTAGTGCAACCATCTTAAACAAGGTCATTCATTCATGCAATCTTATAGATACAAACTCATATCATGCAACTAGTCAAACATTTAAACAACAAATAGTCGACATAATAGACACCAAACACTCAACACAAAAAAGATGACATAATCAAACATTCAAGCACCAAGTAGACAACATAAACAAACTCATACCAAATAGGTGACATAACCAAACACTCAAACACCAAATAGACGGCATAATCAAACTCATACCTCAATGTATCTCAGGGGAGACTATCTTATCTACACAATCAATCTAGATTAGCACGATATAATTTCACAACATATCAACCCAAACATATCTAAGGTCATGATATCCATAACAGTAATTCGCTAACATGTTCACATCATAAACTCATAAACAATTGTCATTCCTGCATAACAATCACATATGCACAGCCAGTCTAGATTATTATGACATAATATCACAAGCATATCGACTCATACCTAAATGTCATAACCCTAGCCATCCTCATAGGCCAATCCAAATTATCATTATACATATAACAACAAGATCCTAAGTACAATGACCATAACCATCATGCATATGACCATAATGCATATAACAACAAGTTACAATGCTTCATGACTAACCGCCACAAGTACATATGATCACATTGATTAACTAACATCTATCATACATGTAACTGCAACAACCATAGAATTACAAACATGTACACAACCCTAATGCTTATAAAAACCATTAACCAACATACTTGCATGCCAAACATACAATACTTGTATGACGATCTGCTCTTACCCCAAAGTCTAGTACTGTAACCTTGATATGATGATCCACATATGTTACTCTATCTCAGCCAACACATCAGCATCATAGCATACCAAAAATAATGCTTTGACATAACCTTCATATCATAAACTCATGCATGACAACCTTAACCATGACAATGCATGCATAACAACATGCATTCAACCCATCTGATTCAAGTGTTTGAACCATGCTTTGATACCACCCTATAATTGCCTCGTCCCACATTTTCCCCCTTTTCACCGACTTTCTCAAGGTAAGCATGAGCAGAGGGTCACTAGGATAAGACTCAGCCTTATATATTACCTTAAGGAAATGGATTCGACAAAACAAGACATTAGAGACCTCCCTTAGGTGTTAAAGGACCCCTAGGAGCTAATCCACCACTTCAGGTGCCCAACCCTTGATTTAACCTAGCCTTTCAATGAATTAAATCCTTAGTTTATACCATGACATGGTCATGCATGTGACTAGAACCCTCTAGTCGCTCCCATATTTCATGTAAGGGAGATACTACAGTATTTTTCAGCCAGTTCTATGCCAGAGACTACGATATTTAAGCCACTTTTTTAGGGTTAGTCTCCAAACCAATGCCCAAAACTTGATGAGACTTTCCAATATAATAAATGACACAAAGACAAAGCCTCTAAAACAAAACTTGATTAAAGGCTTGACCTAACCATGAAAAAAATTCCATCAAACACATGATGAACATGCAACCTACAGGTCATGAATTCATATTTAAACATAGAGATTTGAAAACTTATCTGAGGTTTAACAAGAAGGGTCACTTCCTTCTCACATTAGTTTCCACAACACCAATTAGATCTTGTATCCATTATTCATTGAGTTACAAGTAAGAACATGAAAAGATCCATGACTAAGAACTGTCATAATACCATGCTTATAACTAGATAAATAATCATAAGAGCACAACCATTAAAGCCACATAATAACCAATACATTTCCTTACCAAAAGCAAGAGAAACATAGATTTTATCATCCATAGGAAATTACCAATCGGGTTCGTAAATTCCACATTCCACCTGACCATAGATTAGCTGAGCCAAATCTCCCTTCAACAAATCACCCCCATGCCATATTACAAGCATGAATATAGGATCTCATGGGATAAACCAATCGATAAAAATCCAAGGGAATCCATAGGTTAAACCACCTCCACCCTCACCATACCGTGATCTCATCTAAACTGGTACTGATATCACAAAATCAAACCAATCTTGGATCCCTCCAAATTCCTTCACCATCCTTGAGGATTTTTCCTGTCTCCACCCTTAGCCTTTACCATGTATCCCACCATTGTCGGTTAAGGGGTTCCTATGCCTTTGGGAATTTTCTTGAGACCACCTCACCTCGGATTATGAAACCATCCAACAATCCAAATCTCAAACCAATAATAATCCCACCACACCATGGCTATCTGGAAATGGCAAGGCTAGGCTAAATCCCACTGTCAAAACCCGACAAAATCCATGCCAATGACAGTAAAAGAACCATATAGCAACACGCACATACCATGCATGTCAAAACCAACTAGGAAAACACACATGCAATTTGTTACCTGCAAGTATTCCCATTGAAGCTATTTGATCCTTGCCTTCCTTTGCTTTCCTTGTCCTTCTTTTCTTTTCCTTTCCTTTCCTTGCTTTTTTAATTTATTTCTCCTCTTGTTGCTTTCTCCTCTTTGAGACAAATTCTAACACTAAACTGACAAATGCTATGAACTGATCCTCAGAAGCCTTTTTATTAATGAGGCCTCTATTTTCTTCAATTTTCCATTATTTTCCCTTATTTTCCTCCTCACATGCAACCCGTGACCTTTCACCTTACTTTTCTCCTAATTTCCATTATGTTCATAAATAAAATGCCAATTAATTCCTCTTCCCTTTCCAAATCCTTTTCCATTTCATTTTCTAATTTCCTTTAGCCATAATAACCTAAATGAACATCGACTAGGATGTTTTTCCCAACATTCAACTTGGAATAAGTGTCCCTTGACCATGGTCTTATTTTTTACTTTATTAACTTTTATTACATGAAATTTTAACTCGAGGTTGTTACAATGGAAATAAACTAGCTAGGGCGATGGTAGCTTACAACCAAAACCCTAACCATGGGAGATGAAACACAAAGAGTTTGTGGGCCCCGTTGGGGTTAGTTGGGCAGCCAACTTCCCAAGGAAGTAACTTGGTCATATGATCTTTATTTGGCATGTACAATACCTAATTGGAAAGATCTCTCTGAGTACTATAGGATTTCCATGTGTCCTTTCCTATGGCTATGGGTCTATTGGGGACATCAAAAAACGTCGTTTAGGGAGTCAAAACAACTCTGCAAGTTCACGACATGAAGAATTGCTAAAAATAGTAAAAGTTGCTATAATCAAGGAAACAGATGAAATTGACTGGAGATCTAGGTGGAATAGGCATGTGGCTGCCAATATCCACCTAGATCAGTCCTCTCCCCTTAGGAACCAATGGTCCCCATTGCGCGTAGAGCCTCCATGAGGTGAGGAATGTTTTTTTGAACCTGGTCCCTGGTGAACCACTTTCCCTGGTGAAGGAGTTGGCCTACTTTGACAACTAAATATAGGTGGATTCTATACTAGTAAGTGTTTTTTATTTATGTTTCCATGATACTATCATTTTTGGCCTCCTTGATGCAGTGTGTGTTGACCTCTCATGGTGTCAGCTACTCAACAACGTCAGTTGTGTTCAATAATGCAAGAAAGTATGGTTGCAACTAGTCAACATTGAATACTAGGTGTAGACCAAGGTATGGTGGAATTTTGAGCTCAAAGGCATTATCCCCTATAGCCTTAGTGACGGTGTACAATCCATATCGAAGCAAGGGAAGGTTTCGGTGGTGCCCAACAAGGCACTCCTTATCCAAATGTAACCAAACCTTGTCTCCCACCTAGAACTTATGTAGCATTCGATGTTGATCATGACGTTTCTTGTACTTGCCATTGGATTTTCCAAATATGTCATGGAATTGCTGGTGAAATGTGTTGAATGCGCTCAATGAATTTGTTAGTGTGGTCAACTTCAGACTAGACATGATCAAAATCTGCTTGAGTAGTTACAAATGGCATGGCAACATAAATGGGACATAGTGGTTGTAATACCAACCCCACCTGAAAGGGGATGTGGCCAGTTGAGATATGGAGGACTTTATTGTAGTTGTGCTAAACATAGGGGAGTATTTCACCCCATGTGTGTGTATGCTTCAAGTTTTACATGTACAAAATGTGCATGATCATCCTGTTAACAACTTTTGTTTGGTCATTAGTTTGGGGGTGGAAGGTCGTGGACTTAGTAAGCTTGGTATCCAGCATCAACCAGAGGCTTGACTAAAATGTATTCAGGAACCTGTCGTCCCAATATGAGATAATTGACTGTGGGATCCCAAAATGTACCCACACTCATTTAAAGAAGAGATTAGTAGTGGCTTATGTTGTGATAATCTTCTTGTAGCCCGCGAGAATGGCCATCTTAGAGAATATGTCGATGACCATGAACAAAAATTCATTTCCATGCTTAGTAGAAGGAAATTACAACATGTAATCCATGGAGATGGATTCCCAAAACCGAATAGGAGTAGGCAGAGGAGTTATAGGCCTTTCTTCTTGATTTTTGGCTTGGAAATGATGCAAGAAGTGCAAGATATAATGTACTTCCCAACATCTTGTCGAAGTTTTGGCTAAAAGAAATACTTTTGCAGCACTCCCATTGTTTTCTCTACTCCAAAATGTCCAATGACCCAACTGTAGTGCACCTCCAAAATCATCTTGGGATGCTTTCTTGTAGGAACACAGATCTGTCCTAGGTGGCATAACGGTGTGCCATGGACTTGAAAATATGGAACATGCTTTCCTTCCAAGAGCATCTGGTATGCATTGTCGAATTCTAGATCTCTCTTGTAAAGATGCAGCCATCCCAAAGTCTCATGTCCACAAGAGTCGAGCATAGTGGTCAATGCCACAACCAATGGTCGGCTCATACAATCTGCAACATTATTGTTGTTTCCCTTGTTGTACTTGATGTTTAAATGGAGTTGTTTCATATATGTAGACCATTTCTGATGGCGATCCTTCTGCAACTTCCCTTGTTTCTGTATGAACTGCATGGGTCAGTGGTTTTTGTGGATGATTGTTACCTTCCCCATGATGAGCATCAATATTGCAGCAAGGATGTTGCAACTCCTGGGCTACCAGCTTTACTTATCAACTTGAGGTTAGTACAAACTTGGAGGTGACAGTGTTGTAAGCACAAGTAAAAGTGATCGATCTACCTGTTGTCACTATTCAATAGGAAAGAGACCACTGGGGTTCCAAGCTAGACTTCTATATATTCAGAAGAAGCTTGATTATTTGATGGAAGAAAGATAAATCTACTCTAAGAGAGTCATTCTACTGAAGTAATGAACAAGGTCAACATGCGATGCTAAACCACACCATACCCTAATTAACCATTTAAGAAGCTATGCTAAGCAGAAATGCTAAATCAACATAAAACAATTGCTACCATCTAAGTTGCAGAAGTAAGAAGCATCAAACAATACTAATGTGCAAGTAAAGAGACTAAACTAAATATGTTTTTGCTTCTTTGGTCTTTTTATGCAAAATCAAGTATGCAAACTAATTGTTCTTGTGGATGTGGTAGGTGGATTAAGGGTGTTGAGGATGGCTAGAAGGTTTATGAAGTGGTTGGATGGTGTGGAGGGTCCCTAGGAGGCTTTTGGTGACTTCCTAGAGGTTTTCCATCAATTCAGCCTCAAAACAAGTTGTTTCAGGAAAAACTACAGGATATACTAGAAACCTACAAGACTATCCTGTAGGAATTATAGGAAACCTACAGGATACAGCCGAAGGCTAAATGTGAGGTGTTGGAGGTGATGGGAGGCTTAGGAAAGGTGTGTGATGGGTGGAATGGAGTGTTAGAAGTTCTAGGATCACTCAAGAGTAATTATCCAAGATGATAGATGGCTAGATTCGCTCAATGTGTTTGGGAGAATTTCAATGAAAAATGATGAAAAACTAGTGAAGGTGATGGTGAAAATAAGGGATGGCCAAGGTGGATGAAGTGGAAGATGGCTACTAGCTATGAAGTCCTAGTCTCCTCTTGAAGCACCTACTCTACATAAAACATTTGTGTCTTCCAAAAATCTATGCAACAAGATACATTTTCATAAACTAGAAAAGTAGAACTAATGAATCAACTGCCTATCCTATGCATGAAAAAATTTGCTAAAAGGAATGAAAGCATGAGTGATATCTACTAAAGAAATAGAGATAAAAAATATGACAAATGATAAATTAAAGACAACAAACTCCACAACTCATAAAAGAACTAGAAATCTATGATTTTGGGGCTGCTTAAGGGTCCCTTCCTCAAGTCATGGTCCCAGAGGGAGGAAGTGAGGCCGAGACACCTGCTAACAACATTGTAGTGATCCTTTTTCTCCTTGCTAACCTGCTACTTGAAATAAGGCACAAATGGAAGTAAACTATCAAAACAACCAATCTAATCTACACTACTTGTAATGGAAATGCATCTAAAAAGAAAATTAACAATGAAGCTATGAAACTACACTAAACATACATGTACAATAAAGAGGAGCCTTGGCTGCTAGGGTTGGGCCCTAACCCAAGAGCTTCAGCCCTCTATGTTAACTCAGTGTTGGATCAAAACAAAACTCATTCTTATTACCAAAACAACAAATTACATCAATAGAATTGTCACAAGTTTTGCAGCTCGAAAATATAGTAGAGTTTTACAATAAAAAATATGAATCCTATTGAGTTCTTAGGCCTCTCTACTTATACATCTGAATTCCCCAATGACTTCCTTAAAATTAGGGAGGCTCAGCTCCCAAACTCGAGATAAACTGGTGCTTTGTCTCTCACTTGCTCGACCGCCTTCTAGTCCTCATGATTTGGTTGTTTACACTTTGAGATGATGTGATGAATGGAGGAATATTCAAATGGAGGAGTAGTAAATGAGGAGGATTTACCTCCTTAATCCCTCTCCCTTGTCCCATTCGATTTTTGACCTTGTTCTTTGCCAAATTCCTTGATTTTCTCCTTTAATCCTGCATTCAATGCATATTAGACCACAAAGCATAATATCCAACTCTAACTCACCTCATAAACAAAATATAATAAAAAACATGTAATAAGTTATGAGAAAAGTTGGTTTGACTAATCTAGGAGGTGAATTAAGGCCCATATAATTACCCAATCATGAGGCTCATCATCACCCCCCTACTGAAAGTGTTTCTCATCCTTTAAGAAACTCAATCAATATCCATATCCTTCATGGCTCTAGTGGCCTCTCTGACATCTCATGCCTCTGCTGTGGTCTCCTCTTCTTATTCATAGAAGCCTGCTTTCCTTTCTACCTCTTCCCACTGCCTCTTTTCTTATTCTTCTTTTCTCCCTTCCAGCATCCCTAAGAGTAGTGGTGGACTGAGTTTTAGGCCTATCCAATTGACCTTCAACCTTTGCATAGATTTCTTACACATAGGTATCCTGTTGAGTGCCTCTCTTAACCTTTGAGGAGAGTGATATTCTCTTATCGTTAAGTTGTATGGCAGTGTGTTCTATCTCCTCAGGCAAGCATGTATACTACCATATCCTAGTAACCTGAACATGTCCTAAAAATTTGAAATTTCTTGCTCTTGGGCAACAATATATCTAGGTGCCAACTGAGAATCATTTGCAATCAAATTATGGGTACTGATGAGGGCCATGGGATTTGATTGTTCAGCTCTAATTAGAAGAGGTTTAATTTTCACTCTTGCCAATATCCTTTTCATCTTTGCAGCTCTTGACTCCTCATGGTTCATCCATGATGCTAAAGCCATTAATTATATATCTTCTAGCTTGTCATTAGGGTCCCATACATTCATGTCTATGAGGGCCATGTTGTGCAAATAAAACCCAGCCATTTTGACCCTATCCTCTAGTGTACTTTGATCACAAAGATCAATAAACTACCTGTAGCCCTGAAATGGCATGGTGCCTCTCTATGCTAGGGTATATCTGAAACTACAACCATTTTTCTTTGAGGTGGAGAGCATAGGATTTAGCTAGCATCCTACACTGTATTTCTTCCAAAGAGAGACTAATAATACATGCCAATTGATTCTCTCTTTCTTGCAGTTGTTCCCTCAACCATGCATTTTTTGTCTCTAGTTGATTTCTCATTATAGTTTCTCTATCCCTCAAGCCACTTAGCTCTCTGCCCATGTCCTTGAGCTTCTCTTCCATGTGCCCAATGTCTTCCACCCCCTTTGATTTGGTGATGTGCATCCATCGGTGAGTTCTGGCCCTCTCCTTCTTATGCTCGAAGAATAGTGGGATGGAAACATTTTGAGGTATGACCCTGAATCCTTCAATAAATCAGTAATAGGAGTTCAGGTTAGGTTGGAGGTAGGGTTATTTTGTCTCTAGGTCCTCTTCTTTAGTTTCTTTCTACTCCCCTACCTTCCTTTCCAATTTCTGTGCCTCCTGTAGATTCAGCAGAGTATATTGTAGCAATGTTTTTGCGTCTTGTAGATTTTGTTGTGGATCCTGTAGGATTTCCTTTCCCTTGGAGGAAGTTGATCTAATAGTATGCCTCCTCACATAGGTGATAGGGGACTTAGGGGAATGGATTTTGTCTTTTTGTGTATGGGAGTCTTCAATCACAATAGGAATTTTGGTTGATGTTTGGGGCTTCCCCTATCTTATTCTTCTGCTTTTTCTTGTCTTGAAATATAATGGGGTCTACCTCTTCCTTTTTCCTTTTTTCTTGATTACGGTACTAAGAGTAGTGAGGGCAGTTGCTACCTCTCTCTCTGTGGCTTCTAGAGACACCCTAGGTGACTCCTCCTTGTTTTATATCCCCTCTTTTCCATTGCCTTCTTCCTCTATGTCCTTCATGTGTTCTTCTTCTTGTAGACCTTCATCATCTCTATCAGTTTCCTCCCTAATTTCCTCCTCTATTTGTTCATCATCCTCCTTCTCTTCTCCCTCTTCTTCTTCATCTTCATCATGTTCCTCTGTGTCATCTCCTTCTTCATCCATATCATCCTTATCTCCTTTTGTATCTTCCACTTCCCGTTCTACTTCCTCTTCAATGACAATAGGACTAAAATCATAAGTGAGAGCTTTGACGTTATCCTCTGTTGGCATGTATTTGAAAATTGTCCATGTTATAGGAGTTCTGAGGTTTTCAAGGGCATCTTCTATGAGGATCCTAATCAACCCATGGTAAGCTAACTGTTGGGAAATTCCCTCCTTCACTTTGATGCTTGAGTCTATAAGTGATTGAAGCGGGAAGTATGGTATGTTGAGGCTTTGGTGAGGGGGTGTTTCTGCTCCAAATCTTAATTCTTCAAGGATCCTGAAATGATAGCCATAGACCACACTATAACTACCCTCACATGAGATGTATTTGATCGGTTGATAGCCTACCTCATTCCATGGATATGGCAGACTTTCCCTCCTTACTCCATTTTTGTCCTCAGTGGGTTCCTCACCTTCTAAAAAGAATTTTCTTCTGGCAACTTGGTTATCTGCTTTGTCTTCTCTCCTCCATGGTATTCCTAGGGGAAGTGTGGTGACTCTACTGATGAGCTCAGGGGTGAGATCTATATTGAGTCCCCTTATTACAAACAATGGCATAGATTCTAGTGTGTGGAGTGAGGGAGAGAGCAAATTCTTGATCCACCTCATCATCATACCCTCTGAATTTTTCGAAAAACCCCATCCAATTATGTCTTGTGAAGATTTCAAGCACTTGGGGGTGTTGTTGAATTCTCACAGTGTTGGTGGGCTCTCTCCTATTAAACCCTCCTATCATCTTTCTGGTGAAGTTTGAGGAGAAAATGAGAGGGTTGAAACAATTTTCCAAATGTAGAACCCAAACAGAGATGACTGTGTATTTAATTCCCTTACACATTTGCTAAATTCACCCAAACTTAGAGGATTTTTGGTTCATTTTCTCGCAAAGAGGGATGTAGTTATAGAGCCTACCTCTTTAGATTGTTTGCAGTGGTCAAATCCCATGATATCCCTTTTGAAATCTTTTCTATCAATCCTATAGACAGTCTCTGTGCATCCTGTAGGAATTCCTGTGTATGATCCTATAGGAATTCCTGTGCAATCCTGTAGGAATTCCTGTGTAGTGAAACGATGGAACTTTGCTTCTGGTGGGTTTCCTGGGTATGAGAGAGACTTGAGTGAGTGAGTTTCGAGGAAGTGAAATGCATGAATGCGTGGGAACGATGTTTTTATTTCCTCTTATGGTGATTCGAGTGAGGTGGTGTGCTAGCAGCAAAGGTACATTACCATTTTTGGACCATTGGTCCCCACTGTTAACACTCAGGTTGTCCCTAAGCCCCTAAAAGGGATACGACCTAGGTAACCACAAACCAATCTTTGGATTACAGGTTCTAGCCCACCTGCAATCAGAGAGGGCTCTCTCTTAATGATTTAGCTTTGTTTAGGGTGATTTTAGGCTAGTTGTTGGGTTCAAGAGGTTTTGTTTGTGTTTGGGTGGAAGGAGGTTACTTTCAAGTAGAGAGGCAATGCATAGTGTGACAAGTTTCAAACCATTGGGCATGGAGTCATGGAGTAAGACTGCTGGTGTGTTTTCTTGGTCATAAGAGGAAAAAAGGGCAAGGTAACTGCTCACGAAACAATACTTGAGGTAAATGAATATGGATTGCAGGCTAAGAGATGAGAGGCAACAAAGAATCTCTCAATCAAGTTAGAAGAAGGAAGATGAACGAACCCTACCTAGGAGCAGCTAAGAATTCCCAAATAACAGTAATTCATATGTGAAATAGAGAAAATATGAGCCATAAGGAATCCATATTTATGCCTAAATCAAGAGGAAAACGTTAAGAAGCCATAGAAACTGAGCCTAGAGTGCAGTTAAGCAAATTCTAAACCAAACTTTTGTTCTGTGACTTGAGCATATGTGAAATTGAAATAACAGAGGTAAGGAAACACTTATTGATTCAGGAAGCAGCACAAGATTTCCCTCATTCACATCTTCAGAGACATCAACAATACATCAAACAGTCCATTCTCCAAGCTTTCAGCAATCTTTGATTAAGTGAAACATATCAGATACAGAGTGAGTCTCTCTTGGAGTGCAGTAACCAGCCATTCCCCTTTTTCTCAATACAGAGGGTCGTATATATAGAGAAAATATCTAAGAAATATTTATTACAACAGATCTTCAACAGATGTGAGGGAAATGAGTGCTTTAATTTATCTTATCTTGAAGTAAATGCATGAAATATTTATCTAAGTGTTGCATTGGGGCAGCTGCCTCAAAAATGAGTAGGAATGTGTTCTTTGCTGTTATGTGCTGGCCATTTATCATAATTGCGCATTGGTCTCTGCTCCACTGCTCTTGAGTGGCTTTGATGTGCATTAACTGTGATCTGAGAGTCTTAAGTGGCTTCACCGTGTTCTTGGACTTTGATGGAGGCTTTTAATGTTCACCTGCTTTGATGTTGTCGATCTGATACTCTTTGCCGCTTCACTGATACTCTTTGACATGAAATTTGGCTTCATCTCCTCTGATACTCTTTAACTGGTCAATTCGCTCCTTTTTTCTTTCTTTCGGGCAAAATAACTGCTGCAAACTTAAGCTGGACTGAGGCTTTCCATTTTGGCCATTTTTTCTTAGCGATGCACGATTAGTGCTAAGCGCTAATTGTGCATCAAACTAATCGTGCATAAAAAACTGCCTCAGATTTTCATTCCAGACTTCCTAAGCAGCGAATTCACCTTTGTGTGCCTTTCTTTTGGTGGATGACGTTAGCATGACGTTAGCAGTGGGACCTAGTACGGCGGATGACATTAGCGAGGTGGCATGGCAGGGTGATGTGGCACGGGAAAAACGCCCATCTCCCGGATGCTAATCATCGACAAGTTCGGAAGTGAACAGACCCACCCACCGTAGATCTAGGGCGCGGGCAATTGGATGGATGGCAGAACAGAGAAGGCGACAGAAGGGTAAGGGACAGGGCCTATACATATATATGGCATGGATTCATATGAAACGTCGATTGCCGATATGCGATCGGCAACAGACCATCGACGATGAACCATATTGGTAGCGCACATGTATGTTTGTTTTGTCATAGCGATATGCCGATCAGTGAAATCGTTGTCGGCCAAACTAATCGGGGGCACAATTATGCGCTGTTTTAATACACTACTCCCCTCCCGACTGCGATATCGCATCGGAGGGGGCCCAATAGAACCCTTTTGCAATCAGAGCATGGCCCAAAGTAAGTGATGCGATTTTTTATGATCGGAAGCAGAATTTTTGATGTTTGAATGGATTTTCAAGGCATGGGAAGGGGTCCGAAATGCATGAAAAGATGGTTTGAGGGGGGAAATGAGGGTTCTTGCTGAGTTTCAGATAAACTTAGCAATTCCCAAGTGTATTTATGGTTATATTTCAACCAGCGGAAGGGAATAAGTATATAGGGGAGTTATTAACATAGTTTTAGTAGGGGGAAGGGGAGATAGATAGGGAGTTACATAGTAGAGTTGGCAGTCAACATGACAATGATGAGAGAAAGTGCTAAGTATGTAAATCTTAGGCTATCAAGGAGAAGTAAGAGTTGTGGGGGAAGTATGGACTTTCCTTGAGTAAAGCAGATCTTTACCAAGGCTACTAATATGAAGAATGATGAATCTGAGAGGTATCAAGCAGATCTTGACCTCTTTAGGGGAAGTTAGTGAGTGATTTGGGGAAGAGGAAGAAGGGGGGAGTTAGACATGCCTCGCTTGAAGTCCTTTAAATGGAAAACTGCCTCCAACTTGTGATCTAAATAGATATGACACTTTTGAAAACATGAAATGGATCACATAGCTTAATTTCTGCAACCACAAAGCTACTTACCTAGCATTTTCTCTTCTTTTGGTTTGGGTGCACTTGAACTAGAAAACCCAACTTTTCAACCTTTTCTCTTTCTCCTCCTATCTAGATCTACCCTTATTTCATCAAGGGGCTCAGATTAAGCTGTTGAGCACCCTTGCTTCTCTACCTATCTAAGAATCTGCCAAGATTAAGCTGTTTGGACAGATAATGATTCTCTATATTCTACAACAGGAAATTGAAACCTAGGGAGACCAAGTTTAAGCTGTTTGGACCTCCTTTTAACTGAAAATTCTTCAAAAATGGAATAACTCATCAAAATTGGAATATAGCAGTGGCACTTAGGCTAGCACACTCTCATGACATCCTTCCTTGGCCTTTTTTAGCAAATATGGAGCATTGCAGTATGCATAGTATGACATATTTGGCATGTAAAAATGTCGATCATGAAAGATGAATAACCTGCTGCAGCAGGAGGCTAACACCCACTACCACCCCATCATTTACCACTCCTCATAATTAGATACCACCTTATGGATCCATAGTTTTAACCACTTTTTTCCTCATCCTTCTTTGTCTTTGAGTTGAGTGCAACCACGTGTGAGAGGACACCCAGTTGTGCATGTGTTGACTGAACAAAAGTGGCCAAGTTAACTGGCCACCTTTTCACTTATAAACCAACTATCTCATAACCCTTACAATTTTCTACTACATGATGCATATGAGAGAGCGAGCAGGATACTTACCTATGGTTCCAATGCTATGCTGCAGTTGTTGAAGACTAGAGTTGCTGTTGTGTGTATTTGTTGCATGCTACTTTTCTTCCTCCTCTTGCTATCTGCTAATGGCTTCTTTGTTTTTGCAGGTCCCTGTGGTTGAAGATATGATGCTGTTGCTTTGGAGCTCTTGGATCATCATGCTAAGGGCTTGCCATTGGTGTGATTGTTATTTTGTGGGATAGGCTGCTACAGGATTTCCTACAAGATGTCTTGTAGCTGCTTCTCCCTCAGAACTCTTTGATCAATTTTCTTGCTGGGACTGTGAGGATGGTGACATGGATGGAAATGTTGGGTCCCTATAATACTAGTGATTACCCCATTACTATTGTAGTTTTACCCCTTATTAATATTGTTGTGCCCCTATTGTCCCCATATTTTTATTACTGTGCCCCATAGAATCCCTCTATTGTTATTTTTTGTGGCTTTATATTATTATTGTTAGGTTGGCTGGGTTATATTGTGACTCCTTAGACTCATAAATAGAAAGGAGGTTTTTCATTTGAATCATTGAGAATTGTCATTATGTAATGTCAGGAGGTTCCCCCTTGAGGGCTGAATTCTAGGCCGTTGATCTATCTTTTCTATCTTTTCTTGAGCTGGTTTCATAACATTTGGTATCAGAGCTTTGGATTCTAGGGTTTCGTTGCTCCAAACAGGTCATCATGGAATTTTAGCTATAACTTTTTTTTCTGTGATGTTTCAGAAGATAAAAGAAAAACCCATTTGAGAAGACATCTCATTGAATCTCAGGTCCAAATTTCAGAGCTTTTCGCGCTATATTTTGAGAGATATGAATTGAGGAAGTTGGTCCTTTTGCAGAATCCTGAATTACATTCAAAACAGGTGACCTGGGGACAATCGTCATAACTTTCTCCCTAAGCATCAGATTGAAATTTAGTAAGAAGTTATAGAAATAGGACGGACTTTAGTTTCTTGTATATATTTTTTAGAGCCAAAGGTCAAAATAGGGACACGTGGCACGTCGTACAAGTTCGCTCTACTGAATTAGTCTATAATCAGGTCACTGTGGGATATTTGGCATAACTCTTCATTGGAGAATCCAATTGGGGTCAGACTAGTGGCATTGGAAAGAGGACATAGAGGGCTACCGCAAGTCGCAATTTCAGAACTGGACGATTTGAAATTACAGAGATACAGCAGAGACAATGTCGAGCTCCTACAAAGTGAGAAAAGGTGTGTATATTTTTTTAAATGTTTGCTTAAGCTTGGTTTGAAAAATTATTTTGAAGGAATTCAAAGGGCATAGTGAAGCATTATTATCAGTAATTGATGCCCCGAAGAAAGAAAATGGAAACATCTAGTAGGCGACCTGAAAGCTCTAGCATGACTCATGAAGAAGAGGAAGAAATGCAACATGATATATCAAAATTATGAGACCAAGTG
>APFE030736154.1:106223-124023 GCA_000404065.3 Pinus taeda | reverse complement strand
CAAATATAGAATTTAATAGATAAAGGAGCTCTCTCTCTCTCTCTCTCTCTTCTTCTTATATATATATATATATATATGATATATATGTTACATGTCAAATGAATAAAAATTCAATGGATTAGAAATCTAAAAAAAAACTATTAATAAAATAAGAACTCTTCCTTTCAAAGATTTTAAAAGTGCGAGGATAGCAATTAAGAAAGTTGTTGATGAATCTCTTAAAATTGGCAAGATAAAAACATACAAAGCCCTAATTAAAAGGAAAAAAGGCAGCATATTCGTAAAATACAAGAGAATCCCTTACAGCTCTCCAAGTTAGCTCCTAAGAAATTCTGGAGGCAGATTATAACTAGGAAAACTAAAGATAATAATAAAATTGCTTTACACGATTGGAATTCCTATCTTAAAAAGCTTTATGAATCTCCAAATGTCATGGATAACTTTGAAACCCTGCTCATAATGAAATAAGTTTTCTCATTAGAAGACATTGATTTTGGGGTTAAACGCCTGGCAAATGGGAAATCTAAGGACATTGAAGGTTACCAGGCGTAAATCTTAAAAATTGGAGGTCCTATCATCATCCCCCACATCCACAAGCTTTTCAATCAAGCGGTCAAGCAAGGGTTCCCTAAACCACGGACTCAGAGCCTCATTATCCGTATTTTTAAAACCGGGGATACAAATAACCCCTCTAATTATCAAACAATTATGATCAACCCTCTCTTAGCCAAGTTATGTGGTACTATTTTGGAAAAGAAGTTAAGCATATGGATTGAAAGTGAAGGTAAGCAGGCTAAAGGCCAAGCAGGTTTCAGAAGGCAGCACTCAACAACGAGCCACCTCATTATGCTTAGGATCATTGTGGAGGAATGCCACAATGATAAATCCAATCTCTTTTGTTTCTTTGTGGACTTTAGAATGGATTTTGATATGGTTCCTAGAAACAACCTATGGAATAGATTAGAAGAGCTAAAGGTTCCTTTCAAGTTGAGAGCTGCCACTATAAGGTTATACGAGAATGTAATTGTCAAGTAAAGAGTAATGAGGGGTGGTCGAAATATATTATAAGTAATATCGGAGTTAAACAAGGTTGCGCCCTCTCCTTTCCCTATTTGGCATTTACATCGATAAGCTAGAAGGTTGCTTAGAAGAAGTAGGGTGTGCTAGCATGATCTTAGCTAGGATAGTCATCATCCTTCTTCTCTATGATAACGATATTGTTCTTCTCGCAAGGTGCCCATATGATCGTGATAAGCAACTTAGACTTCTTAAGGATTTCTTCTCTACCATCGGTATGCCTGTTAACACTGACAAAACAAAAGTTATGATTATCAAATCCAAGAAGGACACTTATGCTAATTTTATGTATGACAATAGTAACTTGGAGTAAGTGTCTTATTACAAGTACATAGGAATTGATATTCATCACAAGCTCAACTGGAACTATAGCATTGAGAAAATGATTAATGGGGGGTGGAAAGCTTATTTTGGTCTTGAAAATAATTGTAAAATAAGAAACCTCGTAATGTGGGATAGAAGGAAGTTCCTCTTTGAAACTTTAGTCAACCCTGTTATCTTATTATATGGATGTGAGGTTTGGGGTTGCAGCATCTCTAGAGAATCTTGGAGAAATATTGAGCAAATCCAGAAGCGTTTTATAATGTACAACCTCAAAATTAAAAGAAATACACCCTATCCTATTCTCCTTATAGAAGTTGGTATTTTCCCTATCGAGAACCTAGCTATGACTAGGCTTCTGTTGTACAAGCACAAACTCAATAACATAGGAGACCATAGATTTCCTAAGCTAGCATTAAATTCCAGCCAAAACCACCTAAGGCTCAAACGAGGTTGGTATAAAGACACCAGGTCCTGGATAAACCATTGGGAGATCAACGAGAATGTTGCATTACAAAACATTAATAACATTAAAAATATTGTTACTTCGAAGTTTAAAGAAAAAATGTGGGGTGAGAAAGATTTAGCAGCTAAAAGAAAATTAAGATATTATAAGGAGGTCATCAACCCCACTCTAGAAGATCAAAAGTATCTCTCTGTTTTAACTAGCTCAAAGAAGAAAATTGATAGAGCCAAGATTAGAATGAAATCTCTTGAGCTCCATAGTGAAATGAGTCGTTGGGCAGTTCCTAAAACACCATGGATGGAAAGGATCTGCCATCTCTGTGAGAATATGAACATCGAGGATGAAAATCACTTCCTCTTAGAGTGCCCTACGTACAACCACATTAGACCTCAGTTTCATAATCTTTAAGGAATTTAGACTTCTGTGATCCATAACATTGTTTATGTGATTTCGCCGAAAACTTCATAATCTTTGTTGCAATACTGACCTTCCTAGTCTTTTACGATGTCAAAATTATAGGGAGCTCAGGAGGTTTCTCTATAAGCTTTTTAAGCATAAGAATAAAATCTTAAATCAAACTAAACAATTTGTTTCTTTAGGTCCAATAGACCAAATTTTGGTCTCAGTGGACATTAACTGTCATCATCATCATCATCATCATCATTATATACATATATATAAATTTTTTTTACCTAGTAAAATATATATGTTTATTTTGTTTGGTATTGTATAGTATATACATAGTACACATTGAAATTGAAATATTTATGGATTATTCACACACTACACATTAAAATGTTAATAATTGTCCCCATTATATTTGAAAGTACAAAATATATATCCATAAAACACTCTCTATATATAATATTATTTTGGTTATAAATACTTTTCAAATATTACATGCTTATTTATTTTCCCCACACGCACATATATAATGTTATATGTCAGCTCTATATTAAAAAATAATGAATTACAAATCTTCCTAACGAACTATATATATATTTCCTGTTTATATAGTATATACATAATTGAGATTGAAATATTTTATTTATGATTCACATCATACATTAAAATGTCAATACACGTCTTAATCATATTTGGAAATAAAAAATATATATCTTTCAAAATTCTTAATTTATAATATAAATATTTTTTTTTAAAAAAGGTTATAGTATATATAATATATAAATATATATATATATTATATATATATATATATATAAATGTTATATCTGAATTCCATATTAAAAAATGAATGAATTACAAATATTGTTAAATAACTTATTAATGGAATACAAATTTTCTCTAGATAGAATTTATTTATATTATCTTCATGCCAAGTCTCATCATTTCCCAACTCAGAAGTTGGGTGTCCTTGACACACTAGCTACTCGTGCATTGAGAATCTCTAATGAAAACCACCTTTATAATGAAAAAGCCCATCTCCTTAATTATTTTGTTAATAATGAATATAGTAGGCACCAAGGCCTTAAAGCTTTCCTAAAGCAAGCAAAGGTCCCAAGGTTAAGAAGGACCCTATAGATCATGTCTCAGGGGTGCATCTCCCTTTCATCCAGGAGACCACTGACAAGATTGCAAGAATCCTAATGAGGCACAATGTTCCCTCGACCTTTAAACCCCTTAGCACCATTCAGATCTAAGATCTATGAAAGACCTTGTTGACCCCAAGGATATGAAAGGTGTTTATGTTATTCCTTGTTCTTGTGGGGCCCCCTACATTGGTGAAACTAGGCACTCTATCAATCAGAGGATTCATGAGCACACAACATATATCAAGCATATGAGAACCCGGTCTTCAACCGTGGTAGAACACGTGGAAAAGACCAAGCATCATATTTTCATTGAGGAGGCTCGGGTCATTGCTAGGATGGCTCCTTTTCATCACCGGGAGTTTAGGGAGGCCATTGAAATTGAAAGGAGGCCAAGTAATCTCAACAGAGGTGATGGAGGGAAAATCAAAAGTTGTTGGATTCCTGCCCTTTCTTCTTAAGACCCCCCTGTTTTTCTTTCTTTTTGATTTTGATTTCATCCTCTCGTCTCTTGAATTATTTTGGTTTCCTCGTTGTTTTCTTTTATATTTTAGTAATTTTTTTCCTTTTTGTTATTCTTAACTATATATAGAATAATATAATATAATATTAATTTATTCCTATCCTAGCATTATTAATAGATAAAAGAGAATACATAGTGATATAATAAATTTTGAAGACATAATAAAGAAGGTATTTGGGTATTTATTAGCATATTTGTTTGGTTCATTATATAAACACAGGGTTAAATAATATACATTCTTATATAAAAATAATAGTATTTTTAGTATCCTAGTTTTTATTTCTTCATAGTTTATTTATTTTAATTATAAACACGTTTCTTTAGGTTTTAGAAATAAAGTCATTCATAAATATATAATAAAATGAACTATAATATTTATGTTTGGTCTATTAGTTCTTATTTTAATAAAACTCGGTACTTATAATAAACATAGTGTAATACATATCTAATTATTTAGTTACCCTGATAAATAATTTTATATTTTATTAAATGATTTAACTAATTAATTGATTAATTAATAATTAATAATTTTTAATTCTTGGTTCATTTGAATGTAGTCATTTTTGGTCCAGTCAAATGGAACCATTTATGTTTGTCAATTATAGTTGTTTTTCTCTAGCTGTTTCTTTCTAGCCGTTTGAAACTGAATGGTTAGTCGCTCTATTTAACTCAATTCCATGATTTGTTTCTTTATGTTGTCCTGATGATGAACCACACTTGCTGGTTCGAAACATGTCGACAAATGAATTCTGATGTGATTATTGCCAAAAAGATTACCTTGAAAACTGATATGGATCACAAAATACTTAATTAAAAAATTCAATAATTATTAATCTTTTTAAAATGTTTTTTTTCCAAGTAAAAATCAAAATTTCCATTAAGAATATTAAAAGTACATGTTGAAGATGCTAAAAAAACATATAAAAAGGACTACCACATAAATAATCACATGAGAAGTCCACGCCTAAAAGTATATAATCTAGTCATAGCACAATACCAAAAACATCAAAACTATTGATTTTTAGGTCTTTTTAAACAACCAAATATATAGAGACAAAACTGATTCTTGTAGATGCCACAATTGGTACATAAAAATAACAAAAATGGATGAAATATAACATCATAAAAGAAACTATGCTGGAAAGTTAGTCTCAAGCTCCATCACTCTGGATACCATCTATAAATGGTCTGTGTTAATACTCATAATGTTCAATGAGCTCCATCATTTTGGATACCATGTATAAATGGTTTGTGGTGATACTCATAATGTTCAACCTGCCCCAAGTTTCTTGCCTATCGGCCTTGGAAAGCTCATCAGATATTGTGTTTCTCTCCCTATAATTATGTTGACACGCGATGTGATCAAAATCCCTTTTTATCATTAAAACTTCCTCAAGGATGGCTTGAATGTGTGCATGTGAGATACCTAATTTTCATTGAAACAATTAATAACCACAAATATTTTATAAACATAAAATGAATTACATATCATGTAATATCAATTATATTGTTTTTACACATCGTTTGTAAACTCCATATTAAATAGTGAAAGAATTACATATCTCTTTAATATTACAAAGTAAATTATATTTTTTTCTTTTTAATTTCAATTACTTTATATCTATATAAAGTGGATGTAAATGAAGGTGGGAATTGAAGTATTTGTGAGTGACATTGAGTTTTTACTTTTTTTCTTTCTAATTTGTTATTGTAAGTATTAATTTATTATTTTTAAATGTAATATTACATGACAACATCTCCCTCATACTGGGTTATAAAACACCTCTCAAGAGAATTAGCCTAGATCATGTTCACTCCAAATTTATAAGTAGTTAGAGGGATCAAATCTCTAAAGGTGCAAACTTCATTTTGAGTACAAAACTTGAGGAAATTTTTGCACCTCCAAAGATTTGATCCCTCTTAGATCTTGATAGGTTAAGAGTTAAGTTGAATCTACGCTAGTGTTAAAAAATGTGCATATTCTATACTTTCTAAATTTGAATCTATAATTAATAAAAAACAAATATTCTTACCTATTAAACCTAAATTTCAATACATAAATGAATAAAAAACAGATATTCTTACCTTTTAAACCTAAATTGGAATCTATAATTAATAAAAATTAAATATTCTTCCCATTAAACCTAAATATATATAACCAACATAGATCCATCTTAATATTTTTACGGATTAAACCTAAATATATATAACCAGCCTAGATCCATCTTAACTCCAAATCTATCAAACACCGAGAGAGATCAAATCTCTCGAGATGCAAATATTTTTTTGAGTGAACAATTTGAGGAATGTTTTAGACCTCTAGATATTTGATCCCTCTTAATGCTTGATCTCAAGTTAAGATGGATCGAGGCTAATTTATATGTATATTTAGGTTTAATGGGAAAGAATATGTGTTTTTTATTACTTCTAAATTCAATTTTCTTTTGTAAATTTTTTTATTACATAATGTGAGTCTTGAGATGAATTGACATGCCTATCCTGTGGCTTGAGTAACCATGACTAAGGGAATCTAAGATGTTAGAATCACTCAAGGATTGCAATCGGCCTTGGCCACACCAACCCTTAGCATGCGTGGATTTTTTCCCACGCGTTTTCGAACCAGTGACCTTTTCACCATGGAGTGCCTTAACAGAATTCCTTGCAACATCTATGCCTCGTGAGAAATTATGAATTCAACTTTAGAAAGTATAGAATATGCACATTTTCTTAACATAATTAAATAGTTAAAATATGATCATGCCTAAATTTAATGTATAATTTAACTTTAATAGCCTTAAGAGGCACACCATCGTATGGAAGAGATGTTGTAACGTAATGTTATGTAAACATTTTAACTCGGTCAAATTGCATAAAAAAAAAATACAATAAAAGATTAATATATAAATATATGATGAAATTACTTATTTTTTATACATATTTTTAATTATTATATTAAATTAATTTATATTAATATCACAATAGGATGCATATTATTCATTTCTTAATAAAATGTATTTTATTATTTGTCCTCACCTCACCAAGGACTATAACGCTCACCTCGTTGTCAAATTCTGTTGAATTTCAATTAATTTTTTGAGCTTTTGTAACTTTAACCAAGTTTTCTAGAAAATGTTGAATATTTGTATTTTTGCATAAATTCAAAAATAATTGTTTAATTGATAAAAATATTATTTCTAATTTTCCATTAGATGAGTGAGCCTTGATCTATCCATTGAATTTCAATTATTTTTTTGAGCTTTTGTAACTTTAACCAAAGTTTATGAAAAATGTTGAATATTCCTATTTTTGCATAAATTCAAAAATAATTTTCTAATTTATAAAAATATTATTTCTAATTTTCCATTGGATGAGCAAGCCTTGATGTGACATAATTCCCCTAGTGGAGGGTGTTTTATTTTTGGTATTTGTTAGTTCCTAACAAACATTTTTAAAATAAAAAAGGCTAATTTTGTGAGTTACCAATCTATTAGTGAGTGCTTTGATACTAACACCATTATGCCTCATACTGCTAGTGCTCTACCTAATAATGCCATAATTGATGTTGTTGTAGGTCACTTACGTAAGTGAGGGTGTGTGAGGGGGGGGTGGGGGTGAACAAATATACAAAGGAATTTTTCATTGTGTGGAGTGTGAAAGTGCAAGTGATGGTAAATAATGGTGGCAAAGCGTAATTAAAATTAAAATAGAAAATCTAGAGACATTGTGAGAAATGCAGAGGTGCTGAGTGAGCTTTCATTGTGTTTCCTCTGCATGTCCACACTGCCACATGAATTCATCAACCTTTGACAGATTTGGTAAATCACAATATTGTTGAACAAAGAACATTGCATTTAGCACCCTTATGATGCTCTCTCATTGAATTAGTAAAGGAAAAAATATTGTGATATTCTTCCTACTTATCGTTTGAATTCGATAAGCCATCTCAAATATGAATGGAAATATATTGTCGTTCATGATGGGGATAATATCCCATTTCTCATGTGGAGTTGCAGAGGTACTTCTCTGCACTTCTTGACACTTGCTGTCACTGTAACTTGAATTATATGAAAATGTGTGATCACTCCACACCACGTGGATTAGATGTTTATATATATATATATATATATATATATATATAGATTTTAAAATTGTACTAAAAGGTCTAATGATTTATAATGATGAGTTATGATGCAAGCATGCTAGGTGTGAATGAGCTTTGAGGACCATTTTTATTGACTTTCGCGCACCACACTTGACAACTTTGTTTGGGAGAAATATAAAATAATGTATTCTATTTTTTGGTCTTTATTGTTGGGTCTCTCAGCTATGCTCTTAAATTATACAAATAAGACCAAAATAGCTTTTATCGAGGATGGTTTTAGAATGGTTGCATCCACAAGCATATCAGTGATGAACTGACTGACAATGCGATGATGTAGGCAACTTTTACGCCGCAATATGGCTGAAACATTCGTCCCATCCATGTCAGTTCGTTCATAATGTATTTTGAGAGCATGAAATGAGATTGGACTATGACTCCAATATTAGATTTCGATAGCCAATTTTTTTTGTTACAACTTCACATAATAAACAAATAATTTATATGATTTTTCGATGTTGTAATTAAGAGAGATTGATTGTACATGCTTTATGTTGGCACCACTATTTCAATTAATTTGCATTACCATTATTACAACTTGGGCTCATGTGTGTGTTTTCTAAACTAAGGGTTGATGTCATGGTTTACTTGTTCAAAATATATATAGCTATTCAAAGTTAACGACATCATAAACTTTACTAAATTAGACTTGCAACGAGAATCCATGAGATACAAAAAACTTGGCCAAATGAGTGAAGGAGTACATTTCACATTTTTTGGAAAATCACAAATTAGAATAATACTAGATGTATTATGAAAAAATTTTATTCATTCCAAGAGGACTATAATGAGGATTCTAAAGGAGCACATTTCATATTTTCTAGAAAAGCACAAATTAGAATAACACTAGATGTATTCCAACAAAATGTTATTGATTCCAAAAGGAATATAATGAGGAGGGTGATAGACCAATAGGAAAGTTAGTCATGGAGACAAGGGCCATATAAAGTGAATAATGACTACATTGTGTGGAGTGCAGTGGAAGCTTCCTCCACACAATGAAAGAACCTTTCTCCACACCTTCGTACAAATAAGGCTCAAATACCATTGTCAGTGGTACACCTATGTACAAAGTGGATCAGATTTATACAAGGTGACACCCAAAGTGGTATTGAGTCATATTTCCTTACCTTCAAAACAAAATGGATCCGCAGGGCATCAAGGAAGTGTATAGTGCAGAGGAAGTTTTCATTATGTGTCCTTCGCACTCCCCCTCTATGCATGATGCTACGATGATGGGAAAGGGTTTCAAATGTTGGTAGGTTTACTTATGGCTCAAGAAAAAATAATATCAAAAGCCATTTTTGCAATCCAATTGCAATACGACGCCTAACTCTCACTCAAGATTCTATATTACTATTCCAATATATCAACATAATACTTCATCACTATCTATCTACAAAACACATACAATTATCTAGAGAAAAAAAACATAGATGCACCAATAGATTATGCTAAACTGCAATTGATGAAGAGTCATATGAAGTACAACAGATCAAACAAGGAAGCCAAAGAAGCCACCTGATTAGTCCCATGACCTTCTATAGCCTAAGAAAATCACACTAAGTTATGCTTGTTCATATACTATATTTGACTTAGAAATACACTTTAGTTATCAGCTAGGAGCCAACATGTTTGACATTGTATATGTTGTTGCACCTTTATATAAGTTAGGCATAAATTGATACATTCAAATCACAGTTTGTGTAATGACCCACCTCGAATTGTCGGAGGAATATGATTATTAGCATGCATATAATAGCTACATATGAATATATCACATGCATTGCACTAATATATATACTAATTGGCTATAACAAATGTCTAAGTATAGGATAAATTAATTAATTATTAAAAATACTAATTAAATACCTAACTATCAAGAAGGAAACAAATATATTAAGTATAAAATTCAATAATGAAATTTAAGGGATATAATAAAGCTAAAATTACAATTAATAATCTCGTCAATTAGCAAACCTGCTTAATTATCCATTGATTAATAAACCTAAATAATAAAATCATTTCAATCAAATTTGGGTTAATTAAACCCATTTAAAAGCATTAACTAATAAAATCATTTCAAAATGAAACTGGGGGATCAAATAAAATCAATCATATATATTTAATGGCTATAAATAATTTAAACATCTCAAAGGGTGATCATTTAATGGTTATATATAATTTGAAAACACCAAAGGGTGATCAATTAATGCTTATAGGTTTATTAAAATCGAAGGGTGGATGACTACTAGAGTCATAAAGTCCATACATCATGATGTCAAGTGACTGACTGAATGAATGGATTTGATGAGGCAGTGAGGAGATTACTTGTAGAGGAGATAACCTCTCTAATAACAGGGAGGCAACAGAGTGAAGAAGTGGGGGTTTTAATTGTTCTATTGCTATTGGATGAAAGGAGACGAAAGGAAACAAAGGTTATGAGGAAGGAGGAATGGTACAAATTGAGGGATGAGCCTCGAGCTTGATTTTTAACTAGAAGTTTGGAAAATTGAGCACTGTTCTTGGAGTTTTAGGCATGGGGGCAAGAAGATCTCGATCTTGAATTCCTCTAGGTCTAGGAACCAGAGAGGTTTATCCAAAATAGGCAGGGAGGAATCAGTGAGTTTGGTAATGAAAGCAAAGGATTGGGAGAAACATCAGCCATGGATTGACATCGGACAGGAGAACTAGGTACACACTTGTGTTTAATTTGATGGAGTTTACTTGTGTTTAATTTGCAATTCAATATGAGTTTGATCACAAATAAGAAAAAAATTAAGGTCAATTGGTGTATTTGATAGAACAAAATAAATATATCACAAGTAGAAAGACAAACCTATCTTCTTTTGATAAATCAACAAACCAACGAGGCAAAACCCTAACCAGTTTCTTTAAAGAGACCCAATTCTTAGAAAATATTAACAAAGCACCCAAACAAGTTTAGAAGAGACATAAGACAGTCGAAACAAAGATAATGGCACTTCCATAAAATCAAACTCAGGTCTGTGTTGAAGCAAAAGCCAAATTTTCAAAAATTCCTAAGGCCTGTGTAGGTCTACAATACAAACCAGAGCGCATGCACCCGGTTTATAAGGAAAAACTGGCGCAAAACTGTGCTTTGTTGGCAAACGAAAATAACAAAAATATCATAAACCCAAGAAAAAATAAAAGTTCAAGATATCAACCACATAGATCTGAAAGGTCATTAGTTCATAAAGACTGAGGTCAAGATAAATCAGAAGGATCATAAAGAAAAACTAATGAAAAGGAAGAGAATAGAGAAATTCCCTAGTATGCTTGCTAATTTGTTACACCAGAAAAATCCCTCTTGCAGACAAGAGCGATCTTCCTACATCCTTGACGCAAACTAGAAACAAGTAAGACAATAACTAAATCTTTCCCTAATTTGGACTCGTTTGAATTATAAATATTAAAGCTAATGGATGAGCCTCTTACCTATTTCATGAAATGCTTGATGAAGATCCCTTGTTGTGGCTTGATGTAGCTCCTCAATTCTTAACAAGACCTACAACCATAAACCATAAAAGGATCAAATTTATATGCGAAATAATAATCGAAACAAAACTTAACTTAATGATCAAGGAGATTAGGAATTGAATTTTCCTTAATCAACATTATAAACAATTATAAACCATTCATCATTCTAATAAGACAAATCAATGGGAGAAAGTGTTCATTTGTATTAATCAAAGATAAAGAGGATCCTTACAACCTTTGCCTTGATGTCGTGAGGTTCCTCCCAAATGCATTCAATCTCCTCCTTAGATGACAAACTTTCCAATGTCAAACTAGCAGCATAAGTTTATATTCTCTAATTTGTAACCTCCTCCAACCCTCTACCCTCTAGTAATGTTATAGGCCAAGAGGAAGAATTTTCAGATCCAAAAGAGGAGGGTGAGATCCCCTAATTTAGGGATTAGTTTTTCATGAGGAAAGGGATAAACATGCATCATCTGAGGGTTATAGTTCGAATAGCCATCACCTAGAAATTTTCAGTTGGGAAATATTTGACCAACTATGTTTATAGAATGTACTTTTTATTTTTACTTTCTTCAATTCACCTACATGGTTTATAGTAGTAGACAGAGTGAATCTCTGCATTGTTCTCATAGTTAATTCTAGCGAATGCACAGGAAAAGCTAGGAAAATAAGCATAGGTGAAACTTCACAAGGTGTGACAACTATTATTCCCAAATTTCTCAACTTTTTCAAGATATTTTTAGTTGTTTGACTTCTAAGTGAGTTAAATCAAACAAGTTCACGATGGCAAAAAGACCCATAAACTAATCAAGTGTCATGGAGACAAATTGACATGTAACAGATACCTAAGCCACTTTGATGAGATGAAACTTTTTGTGGCTCTGCCTACCACCCTCCCATAAAAATTTCCTCATAATTTTAACTAGTTCACAAAGAATCCTAGTTGGCAATAGGATAACTATGAACTGGTAAAAAGGAAATACTGATAATACTAGTTTAATAAGAACTTGATTCACAACTAATTTCAACCAAATCAGTCCCCACTTTTGTAGCTTGGACTTGAATTTCACAATAATTCCTAACCATGATTGTGAAATGTGGGATTTTAAATGGATCATAAACCCTAAACATATAAAACATTTCTAAGAGGTTGCAGGATGGAACCAATGAATAAGAATCAAATGTTTATGAAGAAGGGGGATAATATTCCAAAAATAGATATATGATTTTCTATGATTAATAAGACCTCTAGAAGTGAATAGATATTGATTTGGAATGCACTTGAAGCACTTTGTAATAATTAATTAGGCTCCTCCCAAAAAGAAGGTATCATATGCAAATTCAAAGTGATTCATACTCCTGATTCGTGAGACATATCTTATACATGGAAGCTTGACATTCCTTTGTTCATATTCAAAACACTTGCTTAATGAATATGCCATCAAGATTTAGAGGAAGGGTGACAAGGGGCACCCTTGATGGAGCCCTTTTGAGGATTTAAAAAAGCTTGAGGAGTGGCCATTCACCAAAGGGGAGATCAAAGGGGAGGAGACACAAACCTACATCCATTTTATAAATTTCCCATTAAAACCAAATTGAGATAGAAATTTTAATAAAAGGTCCCAAGTGACACAATCAAATGAATTTTCCATATAAAGTTTGATTTACATAATTTATCCTTCCTACACTACTCAAATGTATTTCTTCTTGGACTAAGATGATATTATCTATTATATGCCTTTGGCCCACGAATCCCCCCTTATTCTTAAAAATGATATTGAGAGGGAATGGTTTTATGCGTCATGATAAAATTTTAGAAATAATCTTATACAAAACATTGCATAAAAAGATTAGTCTATATCTTGGGAATGAGGCCATATTAACTTCTTTGGGAATCAAGACAATAAAGGATGAACTAACCCCTCCTCCCATACAATCATGCTTGAAGATGTAATCCACTAGAAAAATAAGATCAAAATTAATGACACCCTAATATGCCTAATAAAAGTGGGATAAAAGCCCATATGGAACTCGAGCTTTGTTCGAGCTTTGAGAAAATGCCATTTTTTAGATTTCCTCTTTTGTAATGGTTCACAGCAGGTCTAAATTGTCATCTTCAGGCACCAATTTCAGATTTTATCTAGCATGTACTAAACGATCTTTGAATTGGGTATAGGTTGGGAAAAGTATAGAAAATTGAAGTAATCGACAACCGCCCTTTGGATCCCCTTAAATTCCTTGATCTACACTCCATCCATGCTAACAAATTTAATATTATTCCTCCAAACCAATTCTTTAGCTTGGTTATGGAATAACTTAGTGTTGTGATCGCTAGTTAGTAGCCATAAGATGCAAGACTTAAGGCACCATTCTTCCTCTTCTAATCTTAGCACATGATGGAAGGCCTTGAATTTTGCATGTTTGTATTGAAGAAGCTCCTTTGCGATGGATCCTTGCTCTATTTTCCTTTTAGAATCTACCAGATTTGATTTATGCATGTTTATTTTGGCCTTCTTTCTTCATTATTTGCTTTTATCATGTGCTTAATGACTAACTTTAGATCTTTTCTCCCCAAAAGGTAATTAGAGAACCAATTTCCCACCTACTCCATGTTTCCATTGCCAAATCCAAGAAATATTCCCTTTAGATCCAAAGAGGAGAGAAGCAAAAGGGAAACGACCCATAGTACATTGTTTATAATACTTGAAGAGAAATTGGTCAATGATTTGAACTCGCCCAGGGAAGAATATTAGAGGAGATTTGAAAGTCTTGAGATAAAAAGGAACATGAAACTAAAAGTCTTCCTAGGTGGGCTACAATATTCCCTAGGCCAAGTCTACCATTATTCCATGTAAATTTGTTAACCTTGAGAACTATTAAATCAATCTAAGTAATGAGATCCTCTAAAATTTATTGAAACTAATCTCGAACATGGGATCCTCCTTTTTTCCCCAAGTATGGTAGGTTTTATTAAAATCTCATGCCATAATAAAATCTTGATTTCAAGTGGAGCCTATGAGGTCTAGGGGAGACACTCAATAATTGAACTTTTCCGTTAGTTGAATAGGCACATATACATTTTTTTGTGTAAAGATCAACATTCAATTACTGATAAAAATAAGTAAAAAAAATTCTACATGGTGTTAAGGGATGCCCTGCAGGGAAACCAACCTAAAACTACCATTTTAAAGTCTTGATATTACATATACTGAGTTTGAATAAAATTTCTATTAACACCATAAGTAAGAGTGAAAATGATTTGCATAATGATACATAGAAACCAGAACTTTGGCCTAGAGCCACAAAAGTAGTAGTAAATGTGCTTAACATGAAACTATCCTATGTAAATGAACTAGAAGCCACATAAGGGATGACCAATTACTTGAATGAGCCTGGAATACTTGAGACTATAAATGAGTTGTGGAGAGTCACAATCTATAAGCCATGAGCCATGAGTTATAAGCCACAAGCCACAAATATGCATAACAAGCACCCCTCCTCATCCCATTGAGCACACACAATGGGAGCTCCTTCCTCGAGATGCCTCAGCCTCGACTATGCACAGCAGGTACTCCTTCCCTGTCCAATGATCACACACAACATGAACTCCTTCCCCGACACCTCGGAGCCTCGAGCCTCTACACTGCTCTGAATGTGATGGACGAGTTACCTTCTTACAAACTATATGACCTCCCAGAAGCAGTGACAAAAAGATTATGCTCTTCACTAACATGACAATGCTAAGAACCTAAAGGAATTGCTTCAAATTCCCTGCATGCCTCCCAATGTAATAACTCCATTGATTAGCCAATTGCCAATAGTACGGAAGGTAAGCCTTAGTGCTGAATTGGAGCCTTTGTGCAACCAAATAAATTCTACAGGTCACGAATTGTCCCCACGACTAATGGACGTCCAACCCCAACATCCGTGCAAACGAAGAGAGCAAAATCCCAATGTAGGCATTGATCCTAGCTGCGAGAGAATTGTGAGGAGGATCAACATTACAATTATCCCACACCATGGCTCGAATGGAAACCTAAAGAATATTGTGATTCTCCATGAAACTAGATGAACGAATACTATCTTTGCACGCTGGAGCATTAGGACAACACAATTCACCCTGTGGTTGAATGGCCTTATAATCATCACACGCCAGCATAAACCAAACACTATGGTACTGGATTGCATTAATAGTAAAGGCTCTAGGCATCAGTGAATTTAATGGAGCATACAACTAAGCTATGGTTGATGCATGACCCCCCATGTGGAGAGCCAAGTTGCCCAGAGCAGTCTTGTCAATTGGAAGACTACATTGGCACCCACGCTGGGGGTGAATATGCACATACACATTAACAACAATAAATTCCTTGTTTGATGGGAGTTGAAGCAAGTGAACCATCGACCAATGAGGCACCAGATGTGATTCAATCAACCTAAAGATAGAGGTAGACAAAATTTAGAGCCCCCTAGAAACTCCATGTGATTCAATCACTCTAAGCTCGAAATTCTTACAAATTTTTGAAAACTTTTGGAGGGTCTCATGTTCCCCCATATTTGTCTCATGGAGCAAGAGGATGGCCAACATTTCATTTTTTATTATAGATTTAAATTTAGACATCTATTTATCAGAGCCTAACCCCCTGCAATTCCAAAAGAGGAACTTCATTATTTATTGTGTGATTTGTTACATCCAGAATGGAGGCTAGGGATGTTTTTATTGACTTTTATACTGACCATTTTGGATGGATCGATTATTGTTTCAATACCCATTTCCTTTTCTTTTTTTTTAATAAATTTTTTTCATTCCGGAGCTATTGATTTGTCTTCATCCCTACTTTTCTCCATGAATGATTTATTTCCTTTTCCCTATTCGCATTTCATTTTTCATCTACAAATCTTGTTGGTAACCCTGAACCCTGAGTTTTGAGGGCCTTGGGGGAGTGGAATTCTTCTTCTTATGAACCTATATCCTCCCCTTGAGTCCCCATAGAGGCTTTCTCTAAGGGATCATCCCTTCTGGCACTACAAGATAAGAGGGCTTAGTGGGGCTTGGGGCCTTCCCTATCATCATTTTAGTAGTTAGGATTTCCCATTCTTCTAGAAAATGTTTGAAGATATTGAAGCTATTGTTTGGATCTAGGGATCTACTTTTATTAATCCTAGAGGTTACCTCTCTAGGCATTGACCCTTACTTTTTTGGAGACATGAGCCCTTTCCCTTTCTGCCTTGTTGTCGCTTGAGGAGGAGCTTGGTTGTTGATCCTTGAGAGGCCTCTTCTCCTATTCTATTGCTGCCATTATTATCCATCATTACTCTACTTTAGCTTCTTTTCTGCCTTCTTATTACAATCACGCATGAAATGACCATATTCATTGAAAAACTTCCATTTAAATGGAATTTGATCGTAATCAACTTCTTGTATATGAGATCAATTATCAAGGTTTATATTTATTACTGTTGCTAAACACTTGTCTAGCTCCACCTCCACACAGATCTTGGTGCAAGTTTGCAACCCTTCCTATGGCTTATCTCGGTTGATGTATTTGCTAAGAATATTTCTTATACTCTTAAAAGTTTCCTCATTCCAATAATGTAGTAGGAAGAAGAGAAGTTTAACCCATACTGAGACTTTTGTTGGAACATCACATTCACGATTAAAATCTGGACTCCAATGATCTAGATATAACCCTTGGCCCTCCCATGAATTAGGGATTATTCCTAAAGATGAGATCCTAATTTGCTTTTTCTTCAGATAGGAAGGTGTAAATCAATTGTCAATGAAAATGACATTGAAACCTTATTTTTAATCTTGGGTATCCAGTTCTCATCGATCCATGCCTGTAGGGATCTCAAAAAGGGTCATAAGCCCATAAAATGACAAATAATCCTCCTTTCGGCAAGCTTTAGGGTTATTGATTTACATTGAAGTGTGAAACTCCACCTTTGGAATGTTGTTGATCTTCTTCACAAATTTTGAGGATTCAACCTTCTAGAAAAGTGGCCCTCTAGCAAGAAGGGCATTAAATTCCACTATGTCTAAAAGGGGTTGTGGGGGTGAGATGGGGTCCTCTTGAACCTTGATCCATTTTTGACAAATAAAAGAAAGAAACAAAGGATAACGTGTTGAGCAATGTGCACTAGCACTAGGTTTTATTTGATTTTTCCTTAATTAATTTACATTTCAAAACTAAAACAATATT
>APFE030736154.1:0-93699 GCA_000404065.3 Pinus taeda | reverse complement strand
TTGAAGGAGAGGGGCATGTTAGGTCCCTATAATAATAGTGATTACCCCATTACTATTGTAGTTGTATCCCTTATTAATATTGTTGTGCCCCTACTGTCCCCATATTTTTATTACTGTGTCCCATAGAATCCCTCAGTTGTTATTTTTGTGGCTTTATATTATTATTGTTAGGTCAGCTGGGTTATATTGTGACTCCTTAGACTCCTATATATAGAAAGGAGGTTTTGTCATTTGAATTCTAAGGTGTTGATCTCTCTTTTCTATCTTTACTTGAGCTGGTTTCATAACAATGTTATTTAATATGAAGATTAAAATATTTTATTTATATTTTTTTGTTATTAGTATATTTTATTTTAACCATTACATGAGAACTAAACATAAATGGATTACATATCATGTAATATCAATCATATTATCTTTACATGGCATTTGTAAACTCCACATTAAATAGTTAATATGGATCTCAAGTTAAGAATAGTGTGATGTAAATAGTTATGCTCGATCTCAAGTTAAGATGGATTCACGCTAATTTATATCTGTATTTAGGTTTAATGGGTGAGAATGTGTGTTTTTTATTACTTATAAATTTATTTAATTTTTTAATTTCTTTATTATGTAATTTGAGTCCTAAGATGATTGACATGCCTACCATGTGGCTTGAGTAACTATGACTAAGGGAATCTAATTTGTTAGAATCACTCAAGAATTGCAATGGTGGCATGGGTGGATTCCTAAGAATATATTATTTTCACACACCACACTTGATGGATTTGTTGAGGAGAAAAGATAAAATAATATATTCTTATTTTTGGTCTTTATTGTTGGGTCTCTCAGTTATGCTCTTAAATTATAAAAACAAGACCAAATTAGCTTTTATTGGGGAGGGTTTTAGAATGGTTACATCCACAAGCATATTAGTGATGAACTAAATGATAATGGGATGATGTAGGAAACTTTTACAACACATTATGGATGAACAATTTGGCCCATCCATGTCAGTTGGTTCATAATGTATTTTGAGAGCATGAAATGAGATTGGACTATGACTCCAATGTTCGATTTCGATAACCAACTTTTCTGGTTACAACTTCACATAAGAAACAAATAATTTATATGATTTTTCGATGTTGTAATTGAGAGAGATTGATTCTACATGCTTTATGTTGGCACCACTATGTTAATTAATTTTCATTACCATTATTACAACTTGGGTTCATGCGTGTGTTATTTTTAAACTAAGGGTTGGTGTCATGGCTTACTTGTTCAAAATATATATAGCTATTCAAAGTTAATGAAATCAGAAACTTTACTAAAGTAGAATTGCTACAAGAATCCATGAGATATGTTAGAAAATTATTTATTACAAAGCAATGGAACACATAAAATATTGCAAAAATAATATAAACACAGAAAACACATAAAACAAGAGAGACACAGATATACGTGGTTCACCCATTTTGGGCTACGTCCACGAAGAAACAACAAATCCTTATTTTTATATTATCCAACAAATTGAAGAGATACAACCTACAGTAGATCCGTTGTAATTCCCTCTTCGCTCTCAATCTCCTCTCTCTTCCTCATTCAGAATACAGATCTACATAGACACAATATAATTCCCACATATATAGTAAGGGGTTGCCTTCTAGGGAAAAAAAACTTAAATTAAACATAACTTCTACCGTCAAATATCCGCCCAATGAACAACCTAGATTGGCTACGAAATTACAATATTTTGTAAGGCAATTTTATATCTATTCTTAGCTTTGGGGGAGCTTCCCCCGATCCCCCTACTAGGGGGGGCTCACAAATGTCAAAACCACCCCCCCTGGATCCCCCCCATAATGAATATTTTACAGGTAGTGTCTCTGCCCCATTATGAGCTGGTGTCCAATGCGGCAATACCTTTGAATGCAACAGATAATCAAGCACCACACCCAATAATATCCCACTTAGAGTCTGATTATAGCAACTCCATCACTGCTTCATTTGCTGGAAAATGACTCCACTTTGGACCTGGTTGTTTCTCATCTTGTTCATCATACTTGAAGAGCAATTGAAACTGAGAAAATTCTTAGTTTCTCCCTGGTTACAACTTTTGCTAACATATCTATAGGATTCTGGCTAGTTTGTATCCTTTCTAGCTTCAACTGTCCATGTTCCAATGCTGACCATATGAAATGGTACTTGAGTTGTATATGTTTAGTCTTGGAATGAAATGTAGAGTTCTTTCCAATATGTATGGCATTCTGAGTGTCACTGTATAACTTACCCAACTCCTGCTTCTTACCAAATTCATCCAGAAACCTTTGTAACCAAATCATTTCCTTACTAGCCTCTGTAGCAAAAGCATACTTTTCTTCTGTTGTTGAGAGTGCAAGAACACTTTGCAATTTTGAGACCCAACTAATAGTTGTTTCACCTACAGTAAACACATACCTTGTTGTGCTTGTCCTGTTATCTCTATCACTCGCCATATTTGCATCAACATATCCCTGTAGAGCAATGTTTGAACCACCAAAGCATAATGCTTGATTTGTGGTACCTCTAAAATAACTGAGAATCCACTTCACTGTCATCCAATGTTCTTTTCGTGGATTGTTCATGTACCTGCTTACAACTCCTACTGCATGTGCAATATCAGGCCTTGTGTAGATCAGTGCATACATTAAGCTTCCAACTGCAGATGCATATGGAACTTTAGACATATGAGCCATTTCTTCCTGAGTCTTGGGACACTCCTCCTTATTTAATTTGAAATGGCTAGCCAAAGGTATACTAATTGGTTTTGCATTATGCATAATAAACCTTTTCAACACCTTTTCTATGTAATCATTTTGAGACAATGTTAATTTGTGATTCTTCTTGTCTCTAGTTATTCTCATACCAAGGATTTGTTTTGCAGCACCCAAATCCTTCATTGCAAATGAGTTTGCCAATTTTCTTTTGAGCACATTTATTTCTTACATGTTAAAACCTGTAACAAGCATGTCATCTACAAACAATAACAATATAATATAGCTGCCATCATTTTAACTTTTGAGATAAACACAATTATCAGAGTGACATCTAATATAAACTTGTTTAGACATAAACCTATCAAATTTTAGATACCACTGCCTTGGAGCCTGTTTTAAGCCATACAAGCTCTTCTCCAACCTGCACACTAGTTTATCCTTCCCTTTTACCTCATATCCTTCTTGTTATTGCATATATATCTCTTCCTCCAAATCCCCATGGAGAAAGGCTCTCATTACATCTAACTGCTCAAGATGCAAATCTTCAGTTGCTACTAGACTTAAAATAGTTCTGATTGAAGTCATTTTAACAATAAGAGAAAATATCTCATCAAAGTCTATATGCTTTTTCTGTGCAAACCCTTTCACCAGAAGTCTAGCTTTATACATTTTTCTACCTCCATCTTCTTCCTTCAACTTGTAAACCCATTTATTCTGCAATGTTGTTTTACCTGCAGGCAACCTGACTCAGTCCCAAGTCTCGTTATGTGCTAAGGAGTACATCTCTTCTTTCATCGGTTGCTCCCACTTCTTCCTGGTTTCTACTTGCACTGCTTTTTCATAACATTTTGGTTCACCAGAATCAGTCAACAATACATAATATAATGGAGAGTATCATTCAGGGAGTCTACTTATCCCCGTAGATCTTCTAACACCACTTTCAGTTGTTTGAGGTGCTTGTTGCTGTTGTGGTTGTTGTTTTGGCTATTGATCATTATGATTTTTAGGCACCATCACTTTTCCTGTGATCTCGTCAAGCACTATGTATTCTCTATTTTCTTTTTCCTGTTTCTTTTCTTGTTGTTGATCCTTATACAAAACCTTTTCATTGAATATGACATCTATACTCCTAATGATTTTGTCTTTTTCATAATCATAAAAGAGATAACCAAAATCATTAACACCATATCCAATAAAGGTACAGTTCTTTGATTTTGCCTCAAGCTTTGTTCTATTTTGTTTATTAATGTGGACAAAGGTTTCACAACCAAAAGTCTTTAAAAAAGAATAGTTTACCTTTTTAGCTATCCATGCCTCCTCTGGAATACCACCATCCAAGGACCTTGAAGGCCCTTTGTTTATTAGATAAACAACAATATCTACAACATCTGCCCAAAATTGTAAAGGCAATCCTGCATGCAATCTCATGCACCTTGCATGCTCCATGATTGTCCTGTTCATCCTTTCTAACACACCATTTTCTTGTGGTCTTCCTGGAACTGTCTTCTCTCTACGAATTCCATTCTCTAAATAGTACCTATCAAAATCTTTGTTGCAATATTCACCTCCATTCTTAGATATGAGACACTTCAACCTTTTTCCTGTCTCACTTTCAACCAAAGCTTTCCATTTCTTGAAAGTATCAAATACATCATATTTATTTCGAATACAATAAATCCAGGTTTTTATGATTGCATCATCAATAAAAGTAACATAATAATGAGAGCCACCAAGAGATGATACCTAAATAGGTCCCCATACATCTGTATGCACAAGCTCTAATTTTTCGTTCTTCTTTTCTTTCCCAACTCTAGGGAATCTGACTCTCTTTTGTTTTGCATAAACACAATTCTCACAGAATTTTAAATCAACATGCTTCAAACTTGGAAACAAATTTCTTGAGTGAGGAATCTGCATCCCCTTCTCACTTGTGTGCCCGAGCCTATGATGCCACAATATTGTATCCTCTCCTATAGAGGTTAAATCATTAACATAATTAGAAATACCGTTGCATAAATGCAATGTACCTACCTTTCCTCCTTTTTCTATTACCAGGGATACTTTAGTGACCTTCCATGTTTTATCTGTGAAATTAGTTACACAACCTTCACCTCCCAACTGCCCTGTTGAAATCAAATTTTTCTTTAGATCTGGAACATGCCTTACCTCCCTCAATAGCCATTGATTTCCATTTTGTTGTTTTATGAAAACTGTACCCATTCCAATGATTTTACAGAGTTTATCATCACCCAATCGAACCTATCCAAAATCTCCTTGAACATAATGATAAAAATGTTTCCTATCAGGTGTGGCATGGAATGAGGCCCCTGAGTCTACCACCTAGGAATCAATAATATTTTCTAATGAAAGAATCAAATCATCTTGCAACACATCACCTGTTACATTCGCCTCATGATTATTTTCGAGACTTACAGTCTTTCTTTGGCTGTCCTTTCTTCCTCACTAAGGATTGCACCGACAACATCATCAAACTTTAAAGTACTAGATCTAGAGACAGAGTTACTAATGGAAATAAGTAAACCATTCCAACTTTGTAGCAATGCGCATAGAAATAATAGAGCCCTAACTTCATCATCAAAAGCTACCCCTATAGAACTTAACTGACTCGTAACTATATTAAACTCATTTAAATGATCAACAAGAGATCCACCTTCTGACATCTCCATATTAAATAAACACTTCATAAGAAATACCTTATTTGAGGCTGAGGGTTTCTCATATAGTTTGGCCAATTTCTACATTAAACCCTCTGTTGTCATTTCCTTCGAAATATTAAATGTTATCGGCACTGCTAGGCACAACCGTATTGTTCCAAGTGCTTTTATATCAAGAATATCCCATTCAGTGTCTGTCATACTCGTCGGCTTCTTTGTCTTTCCGCTCAATGCTTGGCACAGATCTCTCTGGTACAAAGATTCTTCCATGGCTGGTAGTTTTTGTTGTTAAATTTTTCGACCCTAAACCTACCATCTTCCACCATTGCTCCCACTCGAACTAGGAACCCTTCTCTCTTGCGAGTTTATCAGCCAAAAAGACCTTCAACTCTGATGCCAGCTGTTAGAAAATTATATATTACAGAGCAATGGAACACATAAAATATTGCAGAAATAATATAAACACAGAAAACACATAAAACAAGAGAGACATAGATATACATGGTTCACCCAGTTTGGGCTACGTCCACGGAGAAACACCCAATCCTTCTTTTATATTATCTAGCAAACTGAAGAGATACAACCTACAGTAGATCTGCTGTAATTCCCTCTTTGCTCTCAATCTCCTCTCTCTTCCTCACTCAGAATACAGATCTACATAAACACAATATAATTCCCTCATATATAGTGAGGGGTTGCCTTCTAGGGAAAAAAACCCTAAATTAAACATAACTTCTACCGTCAGATCTCCGCCTAATGAATGACCCAAATTGACTATGAAGTTACAACATTTTACAAGGCAATTTTAATCTATTCTTAGCTTCGGGGGCACTGCCCCCGATCCCCCCACCAAGGGGGGCTCCCAAAGGTCACAAACGCCCCCCCTGGAACCCCTTGTAGCGAATAGTTTATGGGTGGCGTTGCTGCCTCATTATGACCTGGGATCCAATGTAGCAATACCTTTGAATACAAAAGATAATCAGGCTCCACACCCAACAAGATACAAAAAACTTGGCCAGACGAGCGAAGGAGCACATTTCACATTTTCTGGAAAATCACAAAATTAGAATAATATTGAGATGTATTATGAAAAAAATTTATTGATTCCAAGAGGACTATAATGAAGGAGCACATTTCATATTTTCTCGAAAAGCACAAATTATAATAATACTAGATGTATTCCAAAAAAATGTTATTGATTCGAAGAGGAATATAATGAGGAGGGTGATAGACCAATAGGCAAGTTAATTGCGGAGACAAGGGACATATAAAATGAATAATGACTACATTGTGTGGAGTGAAGCGGAAGCTTCCTCCACACAATGAAGGCACCTTTTTCCCCACCTTCGCACAAATAAGGCTAAAATACCATTGTCAGTGGTTAACCTATGTACAAAGTGTATTGAATTTATAAATGGTGACACCCAAAGTGGTATTGAGTCATATTTCCTTACCTTAAAACCACAATGGATCCTTAGGGCATCAAGGAAGTGTAGAGTGAGGAGGAAGTTTTCATTGTGCATCCTCCACACTCCCCCTCTATGCATGATGCTATGATGGTGGGAACGGGTTTCAAACATTGGTAGGTTTACTCACAGCTCAAGAAAAAATAATATAAAAAACCATTTTTCCAATCCAATTCCAATACGATGCCTAATTCTCACTCAAGATGCATGCATTGAAAATGCAAGTGGTTACTATTCTAATTTATCAACATAATACTTCATCACCATCTATTTATAAAACACATACAATTATCTAGAGAAAAAAAAACATAGATGCACCGAGAGATTCTACTAAACTCCAAATGGTGAAGAGTAATATGGAGTACAACAAATCAAACAAGGATGTCAAAGAAGCCACCTGATTAGTCCCATGACCTTCTATAGCTTAAGAAAATCACAATAAGTTATGCTTGTTCATATAATATATTTGACTTAGAAATAGACTTGAGTTATCAGCTAGGAGACAACATGTTTAGCATTGTATATGTTGTCACACCTTTATACAAGTTAGGCATAAATTGATGCATTCAAATCACAGTTTTTGTAATGACCCACCTCGAATTGTGGGAGGAATATGATTATTAACATGCATATAATAGATACATATGCATATATCACATGCATTTCACTAGTATATATACTAATTGGCTATGAAAAATGTCTAAGTATGAGATAAATGAATTAATTATTAAAAGTACTAATTAAATACCTAACTATAAAGAAGGAAACAAATATATTAAGTATAAAATTCAATAATGAAATTTAAGGGATATACTAAAGTTAAAATTACAGTTAATAAACTCGTCAATTAGTAAACCTGTTTAATAATCCATCGATTAATAAACCTAAATAATAAAATCATTTCAATCAAAATTTAGGTTAATTAAACCCATTTAAAAGCATTAAATAATAAAATAATTTCAAACTCAAACTAGGGGATCGAATAAAATCAATCATATCTATTTAATGGTTATAAATAATTTATACATCCCAAAGGGAGATCATTTAATGGTTATATATAATTTAAAAACACCGAAGGGTGATCAATTAATGCTTATAAGTATATTAAAATCAAGGGTGGATGACTCTTAAAGTCATAAATACCATACAATATGATGTCAAGTGACTGATTGCATGAATGGATTTGATGAGGCAGTGAGGAGATTACTTGCAGAGGAGGTAACCTCTCTAATAAAATGGAGGCGATAGGGCGAAGAAGGGGGTTTTTTTCGTTTTATTTTTTGCTAGAGGAGGAAAGGAGGCAAAAGGAAACAAAGGTTATGAAGAAGGATGAATGCTAAAAATTGAGGGATGAGAATCAGGCTCAATTTTCAACTAACAATTTGGAAACTTGAGCATTGGTCTTGGAGTTTTGGGCATGTGGACAAGAAGATCTTGATCTCGAATTCCTCTAGGTCTAGGAACTACAGAGGTTTATCCCAAATAGGTAGGGAGGAATCAGTTGGTTTGGTAATGAAAGTAGAGGATTGGGAGCAACTTCAGCCATGGATCGACATCAAATGGGAGAACTAGGTATGCACTCTTGTTTAATTTGCTGGAGTTTACTTGAAATGTTTTTTCTCTGCATAAAATGTAAAACTAGGCCTTATACATGGTATCATAGTTGGATTCAAACTTTTTTGGACCTTATACGCCCTATACCACACCAACTTTTCCCTATAGCCATATATCACATCTACGTCTTGCCTTGATTTTGAGTTTGAAGGCTTTGAAATGTACAAATTCTACAAGATTTACTTCTCGAGAGGAGAAACATTTGCGACATTATCATTATCCATATATTCAACCTCTAGACTGTAGAATCTCTAGTTGACATGATTTCAACCATAGACTTTCATTCTCTATGTGATTTGCAGCAAGTGGGATAAAATGATATTCATCAATAAAATGAGATGCAATAGGTGGTCTTCTTTGAATTCATATCAATACATACCAAATTTCAATTCAACATCATCAATGATATAATCAAACTCATCTCTTTATAATTATCCTAACACTTGCTGCTCTACCCATCCGCTCCAGAAATAATTTGTGCATATGAAGATGGAAATGGACATTGGCCATCAATGTTTTAATGAGAAACCTAGTGAACTAACCCAACTTCCCGGCTTCAAGTTTCACCTTATTCTAGGTCACCAACTTCTAGATGACAAGATCCGAAGAAGGTAGATCTATGACTCATAGACAACTCACATACATAGGGGAAATAACAACGTCTAGATTGACTTCTTTGGATATTACAACTCATACACATGGGAAACAACCACATCTAAAATAACACCTTAGAATGCTCATTGAAAACTTGTAATACACATGGAACAAATAACATGGAAGCATTACTTCTAACACCCTCCCTTAATGCTTACATGAAAAACACATATTACAACAACAAAGACAATTTGCCTGATTGGTCTTCATTAACACTCACATCCACTTTGGAATCTCACAAACACCACTCTTTCACCGCCACATCTTCGAGATGTCACTTGACCTCCATTTAAAACATAACTACGTCTGACAATCATTGATAAAATTTGCAAGATCAACAACATCGACTCCTCGCCTCGTTGGGGCTTCTACGATAATAGTCGTGAAGTAATGAACTATCCAATAAACCAACCACCATTTATTGGATATTTCGCTTTCAACTATCTGTAAGTTGCTAGGATGGGTGTATGGATACTCAATGTGTTCAAAAGTTGATCAAACAACTTGACCTTACTAACACACAAGAATTGATGTTTTGGACACTCACGCTTCCAGTTTAAGAACTCACAACCCTTTTTATAACCAAAATTGAAACATTTCACAACTACAAACTAAATAATCATCAAACTATCAACTCTTACTTAGGCATAGAAAAGTCACCACGTCCCTCCTTAGCACATGCCAAAAGTTGTTCATCTGGTTCAATCTTTGTCTTCGAGGTTTCTTGTCTTCACAAAGAAACATTTTCTAGAATGGTCAATTCCAACAAACTCGCACTCGCATATTGAGCTGACCAGACTAAATATGTTTAAAAATGAAAACTCCCAAATTTGAGATTGGAACAAGATTGAAACATAAACATATGACACAAAGATTTCTTCTATACAGAAGCAATAAATTGAGATCTGCCTCCAATTTTAATACTTTCGACATATATCATTGACCACTTGAAAATCCTCCGCCACAAATCTTAGATTCAGATCTCAAATCTAGAACCATACAACAACATGTACAATTCGTGGGCATGATTTTGCAGATTTATAATATGATAGTGTACAAAAATTTGACAAAACCACCGAGGCATGAATTCAACTTCTTGGCAAGTAAGAACAAACATAAATTTATAGATAGAAAGGCAATAGAAGGATCTGAGATGCTTGAAGAAGTCGCAAAGAAACAAACAGTTCTACAAAATCAAGATCACAAAAAATAATTCACACACTAAAAATAAACTCCCACACATCTATACTAATATGTAAACTAATAATAACACTCAGGATCCCTCACATATTTCTGGCCCTCACTTGAGGGAGCCAAGCAAGTACTAGCTCTAATACCATGTTAGAAAAATAGAAGAGAGCTAATAGAGATTATACACACAACAAATCACATTCTCTACTTTATTGATTGAATAAAGCAGTGAAGTGACATATATAAGAACTAGACCACTGACTTCTAGATGATAAGATTCGAAGAAGGTAGATCTATGACTCATAGACAACTCACACACATAGGGAAATAACAACTACTAGATTGACTCATTGGGATTGACAATTACAATTCATACACATGGGAAACAACCACATCTAGAATAACCCTCAAAATACTCACTCACAACTTGTAATACACATGGAACACATGACATTGAAGCATTACTTCCAACAAACCCATTAGCTGACCATCCAATTTGCATCTAACATCACTATGGTTGTGACTGGTGAAACCATAAAAGAGATTAATATAAATGTTTTATGCTATATGAAATGTCAATCTAAATCAATTCAAGTGACACCAAATATGAGGTAGAATAAAAAAGTGAATCCGCTGACTCCATAATAAATTTATTTCCTTTGCATTCTAAGAGTTGAATCAAGAAAATGCTACTTAATATCCAAATTATTCAGCGGAAGTGGAGAATTTCGTAACCTTTCCAATACTGCATTATAAAAGAATTTGAAAGCATAAATTGCCTATTATTATGGTATAAAAGAAAAGTACCTTCTTAAATAGAAGAGTAGATCACTTCATTTGTTCACCGTGTATTATTAATTTTACCCTTAATATTTTTAGCATGGAACTAGAGTTTCAGACCCTACTACTGCTAACTTGTGTGATTTATGATTTAGTTGTTGTTTTTTTAGCAATAGAAGCCTCATGCTATAGAAGCCTCACGCTACTGTTTTCATTGTTTTTTAATTCCCTTGAGTTGTTATTTTGCTGGTTTAGGGTTTAGGGTCTTTATAGACCTGCGCATTACAAAACACCTACGTCAATGATTTCTCAATTATTGTCGAACGAGGCCAAACATTTGGTATAATAGGTCGGCGATAAGGCCCTGAAGGGCTTGATCAGAGGCAACTTCCGAGTTTTCTAAACCATCCACATCACAATTTCAATATCTTCAGTGATAATTCAAAGGTATTACAGATATAAGTTAAAATTGCAGCTACACCATTTCAAAGAAAAATTAAACAATGGAAAATTGATGAAAATGAGATCTGGGTATAAGCCCAAAGTCCCAAATTCTTTAAAAATCTTGATCCTGGACCTGTGGGTTATGGGCCCACTCAATCTTTTGGGAAGCCGTTTAATTAATTCACCGTGGATCTTCATTAAAATCGAGCAGCTCCTGCTTAAGGCAACGATCTTCTGATTTATCTGTTTTTTCTTTCAAGATAACACGCTTTATCTGACCAAAACAAAATGCAGTGTCTGAAAAATAAAATTACTAACAGTCGAATAGTTCCAAAAGCATTGTCATACGGGGTTCTCCTTTTTTCAGCTTCGAAAGTTCATGCTTGATGAGTGTCCCCCTCTTAATCTTAGCCAGCATGATTTTAAATCGCTCAAAATCATTCAATTCAGCTCTTCGTTTTTTCCACAATCAATTTTCGACCCGCTTATAGAAGATGAAAATCCGATATTGCTGAGTCGTTCTCATGTTTAAAGATCTTCCTGATTAATGGCAAAGTGTCTCGTGAAACAGCATCAAGGAGAGATGCAACTATTCAGAAAGCAACCTAGGACTCATTGAAAACCAGAGAAAAACTACGCCGTGATATTAAAGCTTCTGATGACAGCGTTCAGGGTTCCCACGCCGACATGAAAAATACAAACTTGTAGATTCAATTTCAAATTTGAGCAACAATTAAGGCAAACACCAATTTAATACTACAGCAACTGCTCAATTGATCTCAACATGCGTCGATTTTTCCACAGCTCAAATGGATCAGGCATTCAAGGTATTATAAGCGCCATTACAAATTGGATCTGAACCGTTCACTTATATATACGAGACAGAGTCAAAACACACATAAACACATACATGGCATTAACGCAACACACATATATTATAATATGAATAACACAACACTGTTACAGCTAAGGCATTTCAGCCTTAGAAACGAGCTCACGCTCGGCTACATCCTGACACTCACAAAATTCCTCATCGAACAGATATATCCCACACCCTATCACATTACATTTATATAAGATGCATTAGGAAGGATTGATCAGATCTTCTCCTAGTTTTTCTACAATGAAAGCTCTCCAAAAAGCATGCATGGTTGTTAACAACTGCTTTAAATCCACTTTAAATCTGCTTTTCTGCTTTAAAACAGGCTTTCCTTTGTTCTGATCCTCTGGTCCACATTTTCTTGCTTTGTTGCTAGTTGCCCCCGCATCAGACTCCCGAGGCACAAAAATTTATGACCTCCTAGTCATATGCTTCTGGTCTTCGTAATATCTTCAACTTGTGAGCTGCAATCAACCTCTGCAACAGCAAGTCCTCCTTGCTGCCTCTTACCTCACCAAGCTCTCCTCTGGACTTGGTCTTTTGGTAACCGCTCTAGGCTATTGCAATATTCTCACCTTCCTCTGCTGCTACCTCCTTCTGCAGAATATTACTGCTCTGATACCACCTGATGAAAATGAGATTTGGGTATAAGCCCAAAGTCCCAAATTCTTTAAAAATCTTGATCCTGGACCTGTGGGTTATGGGCCCACTCAATCTTTTGGGAAGCCGTTTAATTAATTCACCGTGGATCTTCATTAAAATCAAGCATCTCCTGCCTAAGGCAACGATCTTCTGATTTATCTATTTTTTCTTTCAAGATAACACGCTTTATCTAACCAAAACAAAATGCAGTGTCTGAAAAATAAAATTACTAACAGTTGAATAGTTCCAAAAGCATTGTCAGACAGGGTTCTCCTTTTTTCAGCTTCGAAAGTTCACGCTTGATGAGTGTCCCCCTCTTAATCTTAGCCAGCATGATTTTAAATCGCTCAAAATCATTCAATTCAGCTCTTCGTTTTTTCCACAATCAATTTCTGACCCGCTTATAGAAGATGAAAATCCGATATTGCTGAGTCGTTCTCACGTTTAAAGATCTTCCTGATTGATGGCAAAGTGTCTCGTGAACCAGCATCAAGGAGAGATGCAACTGTTCAACAAGCAACCTGGGACTCATTGAAAACCAGAGAAAAACTACGCCGTGATATTAAAGCTTCTGATGACATCGTTCAGGGTTCCCACGCCGACATGACAAATACAAACTTGTAGATTCAATTTCAAATTTGAACAACCATTAAGGCAAACACCAATTTAATACTACAGCAACTTCTCAATTGATCTCAACATGCGTCGATTTTTCCACAGCTCAAATGGATCAGGAATTCAAGGTATTATAAGCGCCATTACAAATTGGATCTGAACTGTTCACTTATATATACGAGACGGAGTCAAAACACACATAAACACATACATGCCATTAACACAACACACATATATTATAATATGAATAACACAACACTGTTACAGCTAAGGCATTTCAGCCTTAGAAATGAGCTCACGCTCGGCTACATCCTCACACTCACAAAATTCCTCATCGAATAGATATATCCCACACCCTATCACATTACATTTATATAAGATGCATTAGGAAGGATTGATCAGATCTTCTTCTAGTTTTTCTACAATGAAAGCTCTCCAAAAAGCATGCATGGCTGGAACAACTGATTTAAATCCACTTTAAATCTACTTTTTTACTTTAAAACAGGCTTTCCTTTGTTCTGATCCTCTGGTCCACGTTTTCTTGCTTTGTTGCTAGTTGCTCCCGCATCAGAAATAAAGACGGTTTGAACCCTGGTTATCCCACGATATTCAACTTATACCATAACACATTTTGACACTTTTTTCTCGCGCATATTTTGTTAACTGTGATTTCCTTCTGAATGTGAATTGTTTCGGAGGACTTGTCGTAACCATATACCATGATTAATGGACCCATTTCAGAAAACACACTATGGTAATTATTAGGCTTAAAAGTTCTACCATTGGGTAGCATGGTGTGTCGTTGTTAAAGTTCGAACAATTTTTGTGTATTTCCTCTTTATTTTTTGATTCTGTTTTGTATTTGTTGAAGCATACGACCTATTTTGTCTCGTTTTTATTTATTTATTTTTGGTTGTAGAACATATTTTGTTTCGATGATTTTTACTTTTGGTTATACAACATAGTTTGTCTCATTTATTTTTATTTTTCGTTGTCGAAGTATACAATTAAACTAAATTGTATCTTACACTATTTTGACGGCATCATGCTAATTCATGCTATTTATTTTAATTAATGCTATTTCTTTTCATTCGTTATTTGAATGGTTTTCAAAATAATTATGCATAACCACAAATTAATATTTATTTACTAACTTGGTGTTAATAAAACGAAAATATTTCATCAGTTCATAAGGCACATCACAAGAGGTGCAAGAACCAGTTATATCCCATTTTTTCTTCAAATTCATTAGAGCAGTTAAGTCACTACTACAATGCTGAGATGACCGTTGTCAACTCTACCATGTATTGGACCAAAAGTTGGTCAGTTATCCAAAGGTCCCTTTTTGGATGTATATTCAACCACCATTTTCTAAGAGTTTCTTTTTGAATGTATATTCAACAACTAGTGGAGGAAGTTAGTGGATCTCAATATATTTTTTAGTATTGATACCAAGCCTTCGTTGGATATGATTATACTTATGTTGTTATAATAATGCAATGCTTATGTATTGTGTCATATTGTGTCACTGTGTTGACGGGATGGAATGTACTGCCAACAACAAGGGGATATCTCCAGTGCAGAATCCCAATAAGCTTCTACACTGTTTTGTCTAGGAGTCCCAACCGGTATGTAGGTTTAGCTGTCATCTTTTTGTTTGAGGTTTGTCTTGGATGAAGAGCGAGTATAAGTTAAAGGAGAATGAATGGAACTTCAACAAATACAAGTAAATAACTTATGGATATCGAATAAAACAGATACCATGAATAGAAATAATATAACTACAAAGCATAAACCTCAAGAAAAGTATTGCTATCAAGACCTTAAATGAGATTCACACACGAATAAGAGATAAATTACCAATCATGAATAAGTTCGCAATAAGAGGGGCATGTTAGGTCCCTATAATAATAGTGATTACCCCATTACTATTGTAGTTGTATCCCTTATTAATATTGTTGTGTCCCTATTGTCCCCATATTTTTATTACTGTGCCCCATAGAATCTCTCTGTTGCTATTTTTGTGGCTTTATATTATTATTGTTAGGTCAGCTGGATTATATATTGTGACTCCTTAGACTCCTATATATAGAAAGGAGGTTTTGTCATTTGAATTCTAAGGCGTTGATCTCTCTTTTCTATCTTTACTTGAGCCGGTTTCATAATAATGTTCTTTAATATGAAGGTTAAAATATTTTATTTATATTTTTTTGTTATTAGTATATTTTTATTTTAACCATTACATGAAAACTAAACATAAATGGATTACATATCATGTAATATCAATCATATTATTTTTACATGGAATTTGTAAACTCCATATTAAATAGTTAAGATGGATCTCAAGTTAAGAATAGTGTGAAGTAAATAGTTATGCTTGATCTCAAGTTAAGATGGATTCAGGCTAATTTATATCTGTATTTAGGTTTAATGGGTGAGAATATGTGTTTTTTATTACTTATAAATTTATTTAATTTTGTAATTTTTTTATTACGTAATTTGAGTCCTGAGATGATTGACATGCCTATCATGTGGCTTGAGTAACTATGACTAAGGGCATCTAATTCGTTAGAATCACTCAAGAATTGCAATGGCGGCATGGGTGGATTTTTAAGAATATATTATTTTCACACACCACACTTGATGGATTTGTTGAGGAGAAAAGATAAAATAATATATTCTTATTTTTGGTCTTTATTGTTGGGTCTCTCAGTTACGCTCTTAAATTATAAAAATAAGACCAAATTAGCTTTTATTGAGGAGGGTTTTAGAATGGTTACATCCACAAGCATATTAGTGATGAACTAAATGATCATGAGATGATGTAGGAAACTTTTACAACACACTATGGATGAACAATTTGGCCCATCCATTTCAGTTGGTTCATAATTTATTTTGAGAGCATGAAATGAGATTGGACTATGACTCCAATGTTCGATTTCGATAACTAAGTTTTCTGGTTACAACTTCACATAAGAAACAAATAATTTATATGATTTTTCGATGTTGTAGTTGAGAGAGATTGATTGTACATGCTTTATGTTGGCACCACTATGTTAATTAATTTTCATTACCATTATTACAACTTGGGTTCATGTGTGTGTTATTGCTAAACTCAGGGTTGATGTCATGGTTTACTTGTTCAAAATATTTCTATCTATTCGAAGTTAATGAAATCATAAACTTTACTAAATTAGACTTGCTACAAGAATCCATGAGATATGTTTGAAATTTTTTTATTACAAAGCAATGGAACACATAAAATATTTCAAAAGTAATATAAACACAGAAAACACATAAAACAAGAGAGACACAGATATACGTGGTTCACCCAGTTTGGGCTACGTCGACGAAGAAACCACAAATCCTTATTTTTATATTATCCAACAAATTGAAGAGATACAACCTACAGTAGATCCATTGTAATTCCCTCTCCGCTCTCAATCTCCTCTCTCTTCCTCATTCAGAATACAGATCTACATAGACACAATATAATTCCCACATATATAGTAAGGGGTTGCCTTCTAGGGAAAAAAACCTTAAATTAAACATAACTTCTACTGTCAAATCTCTGCCTAATGAACAACCTAGATTGACTACAAAATGACAATATTTTACAAGGCAATTGTATATCTATTCTTAGCTTCGGGGGAGATGCCCCTGATCCCCCTACTAGGGGGGGCTCCCAAATGTCACAACACCCCCCCCTGGATCCCCCCCATAATGAATATTTTACAGGTGGTATTGCTGCCCCATTATGAGCTGGTGCCCAATGCGGCAATACCTTTGAATACAACAGATAATCAAGCTCCACACCCAACAATCTCCCACTTAGAGACAGATTATAGAAACTCCATCACTGCTTCATTTGATGGAAAATGACTTCACTTTAGACCTGGTTGTTTCTCATCTTGTTCATCATACTTGAAGAGCAATTGAAACTGAGAAAATTCTTAGTTTCTCCCTGGTTACAACTTTTGCTAACATATCTGTAGGATTCTGGCTAGTGTGTATCCTTTCTAGCTTCAACTGTCTATGTTCCTACGCTGACCGTATGAAATGGTACTTGAGTTGTATATGTTTAGTCTTGGAATGAAATGTAGAGTTCTTTGCAAGATGTATGGCATTCTGACTGTCACTGTATAACTTACCCAACTCTTGCTTCTTACCCAATTCATCCAAAAACCTTTGTAACCAAATCATTTCCTTACTAGCCTCTGCAGCAAAAACATACTCTTCTTCTGTTGTTGAGAGTGCAACAACACTTTGCAATTTTGAGACCCAACTAATAGTTGTTCCACCTACAGTAAACACATACCTTGTTGTGCTTCTCCTGTTATCTTTATCACTCGCCATATCTGCATCAACATATCCCTGTAGAGCAATGTTTGAACCACCAAAGCATAATGCTTGATTTGTGGTACCTCTCAAATTCCTGAGAATCGACTTCACTGCCATCCAATGTTCTTTTCATGGATTGTTCATGTACCTGCTTACAACTCCCACTGCATGTGCAATATCAAGCCTTGTGTAGATCATTGCATACATTAAGCTTCCAATTGCAGATGCATATGGAACTTTAGACATATGAGCCATTTCTTCCTGAGTCTTGGGACACTCTTCCTTACTTAATTTGAAATGGCTAGCGAAAGGTATACTAACTGGTTTTGCATTATGCATATTAAACCTTTTCAACACCTTTTCTATGTAATCATTTTGAGACAATGTTAATTTGTGATTCTTCTTGTCTCTAGTTATTCTCATACCAAAGATTTGTTTTGCAGCACCCAAATCCTTCATTGCAAATGAGTTTGCCAATTTTCTTTTGAGCACATTTATTTCCTGCATGTTAAAACCTGTAACAAGCATGTCATCTACAAACAATAACAATATAATATAGCTTCCATCATTTTTCCTTTTGAGATAAACACAATTATCAAAGTGACATTTAATATAAACTTGTTTAGACATAAACCTATCAAATTTTAGATACCACTGCCTTGGAGCCTGTTTTAAGCCATACAAGCTCTTCTCCAACCTACACACTAGTTTCTCCTTCCCTTTTACCTCATATCCTTGTGGTTGTTGCATATATATCTTTTCCTCCAAATCCCCATGGAGAAAGGCTCTCGTTACATCTAATTGCTCAAGATGCAAACCTTCAGCTGTTACTAGACTTAAAATAGTTCTGATTGAATTCATTTTAACAATAAGAGAAAATATCTCATCAAAGTCTATATGCTTTTTCTGTGCAAACCCATTCACCACAAGTCTAGATTTATACCTTTTTCTACCTCCATCTTCTTCCTTCAACATGTAAACCCATTTATTCTGCAATGTTGTTTTACCTGTAGGCAACCTGACTGACTCCCAAGTCTGTTATGTGCTAAGGAGTCCATCTCTTCTTTCATGGGTTGCTCCCACTCCTTCCTGGTTTCTACTTGCACTGCTTTTTCATAACATTCTGGTTCACCAAAATCAGTCAACAATACATAATATAATGGAGAGTATCATTCAGGGGGTCTACTTATCCCCGTAGATCTTCTAACACCACTTTGAGGTGTTTGAGGTGCTTGTTACTGTTGTGGTTGTTGTTCTGGCTATTGATCATTATGATTTTTAGGCACCATCACTTTTCCTGTGATCTCGTCAAGCACTCTGTATTCTCTGTTTTCTTTTTCCTCTTTCTTTTCTTGTTGTTGATTTGAATATGACATCTCTACTCCTAATGATTTTGTCTTTTTCATAATCATAAAAGCAATAACCAAAATCATTAACACCATATCCAATAAAGGTACAATTCTTTGATTTTGCCTCAAGCTTTGTTCTATTTTCTTTATTAATTTGGACAAGGGCTTCACAGCCAAAAGTCTTTAAAAAAGAATAGTTTACCTTTTTAGCTATCCATGCCTCCTCTGGAATACCACCATCCAAGGACCTTGAAGGCCCTTTGTTTATTAGATAAACAACAATATCTACAACATCTGCCCAAAATTGTAAAAGCAATCCTGCATGCAATCTCATGCACCTTGCATGCTCCATGATTGTCCTGTTCATCCTTTCTAACACACCATTTTCTTGTGGTGTTCCTCGAACTGTCTTCTCTCTACGAATTCCATTCTCTAAACAGTACCTATCAAAATCTTTGCTGCAATATTCACCTCCATTCTCAGATATGAGACACTTCGACCTTTTTCCTGTCTCATTTTCAACCAAAGCTTTCCATTTCTTGAAAGTATCAAATATATCATATTTATTTCGAATACAATAAATCCAGGTTTTTATGGTTGCATCATCAATAAAAGTAACATAATAATGAGAGCCACCAAGAGATGATACCTAAACAGGTCCCCATACATCTGTATGCACAAGCTGTAATTTTTCGCTCTTCTTTTCTTTCCCAACTCTAGGGAATATGACTCTCTTTTGTTTTGCATAAACACAATTCTCACAGAATTTTAAATCAACATGCTTCAAACCTGGCAACAAATTTCTTGAGTGAGGAATCTGCATCCCCTTCTCACTTGTGTGCCCGAGCCTATGATGCCACAATATTGTATCCTCTCCTGTAGAGGTTAAATCATTAACATAATTAGAAATACCATTGCATAAATACAATGTACCAACCTTTCCTCCTTTTTCTATTACCAAGGATACTTTAGTGACCTTCCATGTTTTATCTGTGAAAGTAGTTACGCAAGCTTCACCTCCCAACTACCCTGTTGAAATCAAAATTTTCTTCAAATATGGAACATGCCTTACCTCCAATAGCCATTGATTTCCATTTTGTTGTTCTATGAAAACTGTACCCATTCCAATGATTTTACAGAGTTTATCATCACCCAATCGAACCTGTCCAAAATCTCCTTGAACATAATGATAAAAATGTTTTCTATCAAGTGTGGCATGGAATGAGGCCCCTGAGTCTACCACCCAAGAATCAATAATATTTTCTAATGAAAGAATCAAAGCATCTTGCAACACATCACCTGTTACATTCGCTTCATGATTATTTTCGAGACTTACAGTCTTTCTTCGGGTGTCCTTTCTTCCCGCATTTCTAGCACACTATCACCGATCTGGACTTGGATATGCCTTTTCTTGACTTACTGCGATATCCAGGGCTCTTTCCTCTTTCCATTTTTCTTCCCCTAGTCTCTACAGTTCAAGCATTACCTGATGTCTCACCGGAGTTTTTCTATTGCATTTCCTCACTAAGGATTGCACCGACAACATCATCAAACTTTAAAGTGCTAGATCTAGAGATAAAGTTACTAATGGAAATAACTAAACCATTCCAACTTGAGCATAGAAATAATAGAGCCCTAACTTCATCATCAAAAGTTACCCCTAAAGATGGTTTGAATCCTGGTTATCCCACGATATTCAACTTATACCAGAATACATTTTGACACTTTTTTCTCGCGCATATTTTGTTAACTGTGATTTCCTTCTGAATGTGAATTGTTTCGGAGGATCTGTCGTAACCATATACCATGATTAATAGACCCATTTCAGAAAACACGCTATGGTAATTATTAGGCTTAAAAGTTCTACCGCTGGGTAGCATGGTGCATCGTTGTTAAAGTTCGAACAATTTTTGTGTATTTCCTCTTTATTTTTTGATTCTGTTTTGTATTTGTTGAAGCATACGACCTATTTTTTCTCGTTTTTTTTTTTTTTTTGGTTATAGAACATATTTTGTTTCGATGATTTTTACTTTTGGTTATACAACATAGTTTGTCTCATTTATTTTTATTTTTCGTTTTCGAAGTATACAATTAAACTAAATTGTATCTTACACTATTTTGACGGCATCATGCTAATTCATGCTATTTCTTTTAATTAATGCTATTTCTTTTCATTCGTTATTTGAATGGTTTTCAAAATAATTATGCATAACCACAAATTAATATTTATTTACTAACTTAGTGTTAATAAAACGAAAATATTTCATGAGTTCATAAGGCACATCACAAGAGGTGCAAGAACCAGTTGCATCCCATTTTTTCTTCAAATTCATTAGAGCATGTTAAGTCACTACTACAATGCTGAGATGACCGTTGTCAACTCTACCATGTATTGGATCAAAAGTTGGTCTTTTATCCAAAGATCCCTTTTTGGATGTATATTCAACCACCATTTTCTAAGAGTTTCTTTTTGAATGTATATTCAACGACTAGTGGAGGAAGTTAGTGGATCTCAATATATTTTTTAGTATTGATACCAAGCCTTCGTTGGATATGATTATACTTATGTTGTTATAATAATGCAACGCTTATATATTGTGTCACTGTGTTGACGAGATGGAATGTACCGTCAACAGCAAGGGGATATATCCAGTGCAGAATCCCAATAAACTTGTACACCGTTTTTTCTAGGAGTCCCAACCAGTATGTAGGTTTAGCTGGCATCTCATTGTTTGAGGTTTGCCTTGGATGAAGAGAGAGTATAAGTTAAAGGAGAATGAATGTAACGTCAAAAAATTCAAGTAAATAACTTATGGATATCTAATAAAAAAGAAACCATGAATAGAAATAACATAACTACAAAGCATAAACCTCAAGAAAAGTATTGCTATCAAGACCTTAAATGAAATTCACACACGAATAAGAGATAAATTACCAATCATGAATAAGTTCACAATTAGTAACCATATAAACTGTAAGTAAGCACACAATCTACAATAATATAATTATGACATCAATAAAGTACTTTGCTGACATAAGCATACGATACACATAACATATACCATCCATTTATTGCAAGAGAAATCCCACAGCGCAGGGAGACACATGAAGAGACAGTACACCAAATTTCATGAAAACTTCCAATTAATTAAGATAATAATATCCATGGAACCATTATATTATATCTCCATCAAATATGAAAGTGGAAATAGCCAATTATTTCTTGCATTCACTAGAAGATCCTAAGTTCTCAAGAAAAATAAAAAATAAAATAGAAGAAAGAAAAAAACCCCGAACTTGAGTCCAAAGCTAAAATTCCTTTACATTGTGTCATGAGGGTATATTTAAAGAAAAGAGTGTGACTATTGGTCTGCCCATGACTATTGAACTACCTCATAACCTTTCATATTCCTACTAGACTCTACTCTATTCTATCTTGCTATGCATACCAAAATTGCTCCTATTCTAATAATTTGGTAATAGAAAATTCAGGAACATCCACATGCAATTGCTTCACAAGGTATGTGCACTAGAGCTTCTAATAAACATCCACTGAGACCATATTTTGTTGCTCTTCATCATGTTTGTGAACGCTCTCGAGGGAAATCAACATTAGCATGCTCTTCTTGACCTTGATTTGATTGGACAAAGTTACCAGTTTGGTGTATATCCTCACTTGTTCTATCACATAATGAGTAAATGTCTCCATCCTTTCCTGTAAGTCCTCCTTAGTAGAAGCATGTCTGAAAGGATCTAGGAATTCTTGAATTTGATGTATGACTTATTCCCGCCTCCTTGTTTCTCTGACTGCCTAGATTGAAGAGACTCTATGTACTTCAATCACAGATTCCAACCCACTTAATAAATGCCTGTATGAAGCCAGGACTCTATCCACATGCCTCGTAAGCTTATCTCGTGATTGGATCTTGATGTGAATTTGAACCTTTTCGTTTTGGGTGGATATCCCATATTTCGTGGGAAGATTTTCCAGTTCCTTTGGATATTTGTTTGTCATCTCGTGCATGTTGTCAATAACCATGGTAGCTTGTTTTAGCATGAATGTATTCTACTTAGTATCGGCTTATATGGTTAGGAAAGGAGATACAATCTGATGAAATTTTAGCATTTCCTTATAGACCACAGCCATAACGTCCTCTAGAGTCTCCACCTCTTCTTTGATGGATGCTTGCAACTCCTTCATGCTTGAGTGTGCTAGGCATAGAGCTTTATTCTCATCCTCTTGTCTCTTCCTATCCTATTTTGTTATGGAAGCTCTTTGCTCAAAAGCATAGAGATTTCTCGGGAGCTCTGTGATCCGTTTAGTCACCTTTCTCATGTTTAGCTTGGTCACAGTTATGAAGGCAGTCCCAGCTGACACGATCATCTTAGGATTCACAGTGGTATCCAGGAAAATCTCCTTCTCTGTGGTCATGGATAATGGTTCTGTAGGGTTCCTGGCATAATATTTCCTCCTTTCCTACATAATCTGACGATTGAACTCATCAAAAGTAAGCCTAGTGAGGTCCAACACCTCTTCCTCTACCTCATCTGGGATGCCAAATTCTCTAAGTGGTAGGTGTCCACCGGTAATGGGGGTGGAAGGAGGAACATCTAATGGAGGAAGATCAACCTCTATATCAAAATCTTAGTTTTACTACTATTGTTGGAGATTTTGCTCATCTTTATTTTTTATCTCTTATTGTTGTCTCTTCATCTCCTCTTCCTCCTTCTTCCCCTTATCCTCTTCAACTTCCTCCTTTAGTCTTCTTTGATCCTTTTCTTTTCTCACTCTTCATTCTCCCATTTTATTTTGAGTTTTTCCTCTTGCGTTTGTTTCCTCTCACTCTCTTCCTTCTCTTTCCTTTTCTTGATTTATTCTTCCTCTTTCCTCTTTTTCTATTGTGCTTCTCGCGTGATCAGGTGCTCAAAAATGAAAGATGTCAAAATGGTGTGGAGCCTAAATGACTACGTATTTCTCATCATCATGAATCTAGCACAACTCGTTTCACACAAAACGGACACTGTATGCTCCCAAAAACGCGATCTGTTGGTTTTCCCAAACAAGCAAATTTCGTGCAGGAGCTGATAGGGATGATGACTAGGCATCCATACAGCCTAGTCAGAAAAAGAAATATTCCTTGTAGGTGGAAAATAGGAAGGTGCCAAGTGTCACTCGATGATTGGCGTACGAAGGCATTGTTTCATTGTTGTGTTGATGACCAACCACAGGGTGCCACATGGCCGAACCGGAGGCCGCCACATGGCAGCCTGGGAAGCCACCAAAAATTGGTTCAACAACCGAACCGAAGGCCACAGGATTTGAAACTAGCATCTCTCAACAAACAATGCCAAGCCTTACCATTCTACGTACATAATAGTTCTTAACTACAATGGGTCGTGGATTTGTGTTAACATGTAACAACGTCAAGGTTGGGGGGAGACCGCCAGTTGTTGGGCAGCGAATCCCCCATGTAAAGGTTTTAGGGCTTAAAGCCCATAATTTTTGGTATTGGTATTGTAAAAGCTCCATGAATGCTCAGAGAGCGAATTGTAATGGGTCAAGTCTAAGGGTAGTCTGCCCTAAAATATTGTAAATTAATCTAGAATGTGTCAACCTACCCATGGTCTGCAGACCATGGAAATGTATAAATAAGAGCAAGGCTCTAAGTGTAAGAGGTAGCTTTTTGTGATGTCAAGAAGTACTATGGTTTTCTGAATGCAGTTTTCGATCTGAGGCTGTAATTCTGAGTTTTGGGTTGTAGTAGGAGATAGAGGCTCTGCAGTTGTGTGCGTGAAGCCCTGGTAGAGTCTGCAGCTGTGTGAATGGACCCCTGCAGCTGTGTGCGCAGGGTAGGAAGTGGATTGTAACTAGAAAAAGGCATTAATAAAGATAAGTTAGTTTAGGAATATTGTGTATCTGTTTCTATATTCCAGTTTATGCATCTATTACGGTTTATGATTACGCGGTTGTCTGTTTATGTTAAAAGGTAACTGAAAGTATTGTGACTTCTTAAGTTAATTCAAGATCTATAATAATAATAATAATCATAGAAAGGGTAAATAACATTTGTGCTCATCCTCCAAGCCACGCAAAGGTAGTTTCTCTAAATAGATGGCTACGCAGAAGTAGCGCAGTGCATGGGATCAATTCGTGATCACTCCAGACCTCATCAAGACATCCCTAGGGTGCGGAAACCTGGCTCCAACACCCTCCCATACTAGCTCGGGTGAGACCTCAGTCCACGCTCCGTGGACTGTTGCCGAAAAGGCTAGTAGTTTTGGGATTTGTTTGGCTAAAAAATTTCTGAACCTGGGTCAGGCCCCAATAAGCCAACAAATGGTTATGTTGCCGGGACTAGGATCTACCTAAGGAATGTCTGATGTTGGAACACTGGAATTCTATGAAGAAAGAAATTGAAGATTGGTTGGATCAGAAGCTTCACAAGTTCGTAATACAGGAAAACAAAACACCACAGATATCCAAGAAGAGGTGGTTGGATCACTTCATATATATAGAAATCCACGAGATCTTCTTCATGACCTTCACTTAAGAACTATATGATTGGATCGCGAGGCTAGCAGACAGCCAAGGAAGATGCTAGCTCGATCAACCGATAGTGTGGACTCTAGAGTTGGTGTGCAGGCTAGAGGCATCAGAAGATAATATCGCGCTAGCCATAGACCATTGGTTGGACCTGATAATAGGAGGGTTTATCATTGAATTTGTGATAGACATGACTGTCAGCTACAGTGAAACAAAAAGACGTTTTCTCAAGGGGATGTGAGGTAAGTACATCAAATCCTTGACTACCTGGATTAAAATGTTGTTATGTGAAGAATGAGTGATGTGAATACATTAATGAGTGGAACGACACGGAGCAGAAAGGTATACAAAGGTATCGAAGGGTTAGGAAATAGTCCTTGAATTTCACCTCTGTGACCAAGCGAGGAAGAGTGCACTTGGGTTTCTCTGAGGAGTGTGGTCAGTTTGATCAAGTAGTGCATTCCACAATTATCATTCTCACTAACACCACCACTCACGTCACCTTCTTCACCTCCATCTTTGCCGACACAGCCTCCACCAAACCAACAATTTAGCATGGAGAGTGCGATCAAGTTGCCTGTATTCAGAGGAGTAGGGAACAAATATCCAGATCAATTTTGGTTCGTAGCAAGAGCAGTGTGGGCAGCACACGGGGTTATGGATGATAAGATTAAGAAGGCCACATTGGTTTGTACGCTGACATGGTATATCAAGCACTTGAATGATCACCTGAACACCGAAATAGCAGAAATCTAGAATGCGTTGAACAAAGAATTTAGCTGGATGAAATCAGAGAAGCAATCGATCATCGGATTCAAGGAGATCGCAATGCTTCCAGGTGAAACCCCTGGGATCTAGATCAGAGGCTGAAAAGTACGATCTATGAGGCTAATATGACATTGACAGATGCATAACACCACGCGTGGTTTGTGGCGTCTTTGACACCACACCTGAGGATGACACTGTCACAACAGATGCTCTCAACCTAGGAAGAAGCCTTGGAAATGGTGATCAGGTTTCATGAAACACTGATATAGGATCTGAGGTTGAGAGTCCAAGAAATCCATGTGCAACTACAAAACCTATGCTTGGAGATGCAGAGTTTGAAGCAAGATAGGGCGCTCTGACCAGAGGCGCGTGAAGAAGTGTGGTGTATAAAATGTAAAGGCCAGGGTCACGATAAGGATTACTGTCCAATATTCGTGAGCTATTTGGTAGGAGGGGGACTGATACCATTGAGACTAGAGGCACAAGCAGGGCTGAGTGTGACACCCGCGCTCTGGTGCGTGTTTTCTCAAGTGGGAGGAAAGCACGCGACGGACAACTATCATCTAGTGCAAATGTATACCCAGACTCCGCAGCAACTATATTGTAATTTCTATATATCAGTGGGCCACGATGAGCGAACTTGTCAGAGCTATGATCTATTGATGGATAGGACCTCAGCTTATCGAATGTAGACAGAAACATGTGGCCTCGATCCAACCACAACAATAGCGCAGGGTCGATTTCAGTGGTGAGGTCGAGGACAAGGAGGAATGGGACCCAAACGAGGGCACAGACAGTTAATTTTCTATAATTGCGGAGGACCTGGGCACTACACTCACGATTGTACCGACCCAACGAGAATATCTTGTCCATAATGTGAGCAGTTTGATCATGAAATGGTAGATTGTCTAACGTTGATCGCACAAATGCACGAGAAGGGGGTACTATAGCCTACTCTAACTCAAAATATCCAAATGATGAGGTCCGAACTGCACGAAGAGGACCCCAACGTAAACATGATGCTCAGAAGTGGTGCGACCACTTGGGAAGATAAGGGGAAGTAGCCTGAAGAAGATACCTAAGTACATAAGGCTCCTACAAAAGAACCTGAGTTTGACTTGGAACGCGCCAAGGAAATGTTTATGGAAGCTAAGAAGAGCTTCATGGAGGCCTCTACTTCAGGTAGTAAGGATCACCTAGAGATAGGAATAGATCCTTCTATGCTAACTACCTTTTTAGAGACATGCATGAAGCTACTACGTGAAAATAAGGGAGTCAAAGGACTACAAGAGTTGACTGGTAGGTGCGCAGGGTTAGGGGAACCGTGCATAGTTCAAAATATGGGGAAGCATGCTTTGTGCATTGGGAGGGAAACGCAGTTGACGGTGCAAGTTAGCGAATATGAGATGGATCAGGTAGTCCTCGACCTGGGTTCAGACGCGAGCATGTTACCAAAACGGACTTGGGAACAAATGGGTAGGCCTACGTTACATTGGTCTCCTATTTAATTACAGATAGCAAACCAACAAAAGATCGTGCCCATGGGAAGCTTGCAAGGGGTAACAGTGGATATCGAAGGTGCGAGTATGCAGACAGACTTTGAGGTAATAGAGATTGTAGATGATAGTAACCCTCACCCCACATTGCTAGGAATAGACTAGGCCACAGATATGAATGGAGTCATCAACCTGAAGAAGCGGAAAATGATTTTCGAGAAAAAGTCCCTACGCGTAGTAGTTCCACTAGATCCGACCGAAGGAGCACAATACACTGAACCTGTGCATGGGGATGATAGAAACGATGAGCTAGATTGCATTTACCAGATAATGGCATAAGACCAGGATCAGATGAACCTGACTGAAGATGGGAGAATAGCATCGGAGCATGACAGTTCTTGCACTTCAGATTCAGATGAAGAAATAGAACGCTGGCAGAATCGGTTGCATGAAGTCACCACGCTAAATTGTAACCTGATGATTCGATCACTACGACGTGAGACGACCGAAGTAAGGGAAATACTAATAGATGAGGGGGTATTAAGATTGGATGAAGCCTTAGACAAAGTTGAAAGTACCGTACCAGAATGGCAACGGTGTGGTTCACTCGAATGGGTGTTGCACACAACTCTTGCATGATGGAGGCATATACGTCAGAAGAATATTGGAAATTCGCGCAGAGGTAGCTGACGGATGCGATTGCAATTTCAAAGACCCCATCTAGGGTGGATTGGTGGAGAAAAGGAGAATAGCTGGCGAACACACCTTTGCCGATGGATACAATCGTATACAGAACGTACTATTCCGGCGCGCAATAGTATTACAAGCCTAGGCCCTAACAAGATGCAACGATGGATCACACTACCAAGTGCAAAGGGGGGAGTGTTCGCCAAGGTACGTGAAGTTATGAATAAGGGTCGGCGAATACAATGTAAAAAAGGGGATGTGTGCGTCCCATGGGTCAAATGAGCATATATGGCGCTATGCAAAACCACGGCTGCAAAGTCGAGGCTGTTGAATGGTACAAGGATTGAGGTCCCTGAAACACCTCTGTAGAATGTCATGGATGTAGTACTATTGGAGAAGAGAACAATGTGTGAAGTCCAAACAGAAGGACTCATAAAACCATGGGAAGAGTAGTATGAAGGGATTCAGGAAGCCATATAGGAAGGGAATGCACAACTTAGCGAATTGAAAAAAACAAGGTACTACTCAGAATGCAGAATATGATGTTGGACGTGGAGATTAAATAGCTGGAAAAAGAACTAAAGGAGGAATTTTTGAATGAAAAGCCTTGAAAGTTGCAACCAGATACGTGCAAATCTAAGGATGAATTGGAAGAGTATGACCACAAGGTAATTGGTCGAATAATGTGGTTAAGGCCTTGCCTCCCTCTCAAGGGAAATCAGGATAGTACGCCACAGCCAACAGTGCACAAAGTGGTGACAACAAAAATCGTGTCACGGGATGTTCGCTAAGATGCGCTAGTAGTGCACCAAGTGGGTGCGACCACCTGACTAGCCGAAAAAGAGGCAGTCTAAGTTCTCCAAACAGTTGAAAGTGAGTGCGGGACTATAAAAAAGTTTGTTAGGGAGCTGCGCGACAACAATGGTGCGTGCAGGGTCGGTACGTCCCAAGGGTTGCGATCGTGAAAATGGGCTACACTACTACATGGATAAATAAGGAAGTGACTATTGGTGTCACTGTTCATGACAAGACATCCGAGTTAAGGCCACAAGAAGTGGGCAGTGGGTATTTAATACACAAAGTTAGAACTCGATTCGAAATGATCTGTTGCTAGTGTAGCATTAATGAGCTAGAAAATGGGGGGATGGTTAAGTTGGAATTACAACGGGCCGATAAATCACAGATGGCCCCCTATCAAAAAAACTTTGGCATTTTGAGAATATAGTTATCGCATTATCAAGAGGGCATGAACCTGATGAATGAGGAGGTTGTAAGAGCAAGTCCTTGGTTTGAAGCCTTGCCCAAAGATACATAGGAGTCCCTAATCAGAATCATGTCAACAACCAAGGGAGCCCAGCAAAGCGCTGCACCACCAATAGGGGATGCAACAGAAATCCCTATATCACCATGGACATAGAGGCCCAAGAAGGATCTGCAGGTAGTAGGACCTGTCCGTATGTCTCCAAGAAATCCGTGATTCAGAAAATTGTCGATGGAAGAAACAGGCAAAACAATTAACATTGAGAGCGATGATGAGGAAGAGGATCCTACGACCTTTGTCAAAGAGATGGAATTAGAAGAAGAGATAGACGAAGACATCCAGTTAGTACGTGCCACAGCAACACTACCCAAGCATCTCCCTCCTTGGAAAGGGAGGGTAAAGGTACCTAAATATTTGGATGTCGTTAACAACACACTTAACACCCCATCCCTCCCTGAAGGGGTTTTGTTCAAAGGAACGACTGTGGGTTGCATTCCCAATATGAAGTTTGAAGACTGGGACCTCCCGGACAACGAGAAGTTCCCCAAATGGAAACTAGTAACCTAATGGGACAAGGCACAGAGGGGGCCATTACAACACTGTAGCCACAGATATCGGTGCGCAGGGTGGAGGAGGCTAGGCTACGCCACCTCCTATCAATTCCACACTTCCATCGGGCCCCGATCACAACATTTGTCATTAAGCAACTGCTTTTCTTGGTGCACAATGGGTACTTGTGGTTGGAAGAACCCATTCCCATCATGGAGAAACTCATTCATAAGATTTCTTGGCTTCCCTATGTGGGAAGGGACCCCACAGAAATAGCTGGCACAAGTGGAGACTTGACGCTTGCAGAGGCCATGAATAATAAATATAAGTTGGAGAAAAAGTAGAGGTGGCACATTATTACTAGTATTCAAGACAAAGGGGTCCGCATCGCCACCTAGTTGTTGGCAGGAAAAGTGATGAGAAAATGCTGAGGCAATGAGGTACCGGCAACGGTTATTGCATTGGCCGAGCAATGCGCAGAAGAGGTACAATTCAATTGGACGCAGTTCCTCTATGATGAGTTCTTGACAAACTATAGAGAGGCCCAACAATAGGGAAAGATCTTCCACTATGCATGGTTACTCTTATCCATACTGTTGGTTAGAGGTGAATTTCCTGAGGATAGTTAGTTTCCTCCCCCTGACTAGGACTGGCTAGAGGCAGTAAAATTTGCATCACTATGGGAAACGAGGGATGCCATGCAAATCTAGGAAACCAAGATCTTCTAGGTACTGATGGAGGCAAGCATACTATTATGGATCAACAAACAGTCGTGCCTATCTGCTTCGGTATATGACAGCGTGAAGAGTTTTGCAAAATTTAAAGTGGATATGCACCATGTGTATATCAGGGCATGGAAGAATCCAGAACAGAAGTGGACCACACTCCCCTTCATCGCAATAGATTGCATTGTTTTCGCAGTGCTCGACACATGGCCACCGGAATGCCACTCACCAAACTTGGTGATGCGTGATAAGATGGAGATTCAGAGACAGGAGACTGCTGCCAAGTTTCTAGCACAACAGAAGTGAAATGAACAACTCGCTAAAGAAGTATGAATATCTTGGGAGGCAACAAAGGCCACCATGGAAAAGACAACAGCAATAGGGGCTGCTGTGACACAAGAAGAAAGAGGCCCAAACATGACCACAGGGAATGGGGCAGATGATACGACAGAAGGCGCGCACTCGAGAACCACCTCTACACCCTTAAAACGCTGCCCGTGATAGAATGAATAGGGCCTCGGAAGAAGACCAAGGCATCTAAGTTGGATGGGGAGCCTATCACACTGACCGAGGGCGACCTATGCGACATCAGTGGTACAGTTCGTGAAGTCACTTAAGAGGCACTCTAGGAGGCAATAACGAAGTAGTAGATTGTGTTGGGGGCACTCAGGATGCAACATCAAGAACTTTAATTGTGACCCCCACAACAGGGAATGATAGCCGCCTATGGGGCGACGGGTGCATCAGCAACCGAGCAGTTGCTGTGAGCCAAAATGGCTAACATTGTCGCACTACTAAACGGAGCACTGACAACAGACAATGCAGAGATCAAAGCCAAAATAGGATGGCTCAAGGGACTTGGATTAAACTTGGCTTTCATCTCGTGAGATATATTATTCTAGCTATAGGACAGAGCGACGACAGAGCTCCGCGCTGGGGAAGGATGCGTAGTATAGCTGCTCAGTGAACAATGAATCAACATCGAGCAACTGAGCCTCCAACGCGATGAAGCAGTAGCACAGAATAAACAGTTGGAACAAATCATCGAGGAAGCATGTTGCCATGCCCCCAAGCTCGATATTGCAACAGATTTACCAGTAGGAATATGGATCTACAAATTGGCCAGTGGATTCCATGAGGCAAAGGATGAAGCCACGAGGATCTAGTTGGACCTCAACTTATAGATCGCAAAGCTGATGCTAAAGATGCAGCCCTCTACACCGCTAGAGGTCAAAGAGCAGCGACACCATGCCATTGAAGTAGGGCTGGAATCAATAGAGTGCACCATACATGAATGCACTTGCTTACTAGATCAGTCACTTGTCACCCTCAGTTCACTGTAGGAAGACCTAACCAAGGAAAATTTTAAGGATGGAAAAATTTCTTAAAGTTTAGAAAGCTTGGCGAATCCCACTAGTCCATAATATGAAATCTATAAAATGTTTGGAGATATTTTTGTAAAATTATTCAAATTTATATAGTCTATATATAATGTTTTGGCGATTTTTAGGGTATAATAATTTCATTCTATAAAATTTGGGTGAATCATTTTTACACAAAAATGGAAATTAGCGAATCTTTTTTTGGAAAAAGTCTAGAAAATTAGTCCATGGGCGAATATTAGCCGCTAAAATTTTCCTTCGACCCGATGCTCCAACGACTAGAGACAAAAGTGCGGTAGTTGCAGCAGGCTTACGACAATGTTAGGGGGGTCGCGCAGACGGTCGCCCTTACTCAACAACTAGCTAAGATGAAGGAGGCCCAAGCTCTAAAGGCCCAAGTGGACACCATGCTACAGAAAGAAGCAGTGCTTAAGGAACGCATCCAACCTTGGCTCGAGGAAGCATTCAAAATCACTGCCAAGATCGAGGAAAAGCTAGCACACATGCAAGATGTATATGCACTCAAGCAAGGACTTGCACCTGACGACAAAATATCGGAGATATGTGTACAATGGATACAATAGACAGTGGAGGAATGTGTTGCGGATGTAAGAGAAGTGCAGAGATTGCTGGATGAACTTCACGCAAAAATTACTCCACCAGCCAGGTGATTTGGGACGAGTCATGATGATTGTTTTGGGGGCCTGTTGGGTAGCGGATCCCCTGCGTAAAGGTTTTGGGGCTTAAAGCCCACAATTTTGGGTATTGGTATTGTAAAAGCTCCGCGAAGTGTGCAAAGTGCAAATTGTAATGGGTCAAGTCTATGGATAGTCCACCCTAAAATATTCTAAATTAGTATAAATAAGAGCAAGGCTCTAAGTGTAAAAGGTAGATTTTTGTGATGTGAAGAAGTACTATGGTTTTCTGAATGCAGTGTTCAATCTGAGGCTGTAAGTCCAAATTTTGTGTTGTAGTGGGAGATAGAGGCTCCGCAGCTGTGTGCGTTGACCCCTGCAGCTGTGTGTGCAAGCTAGGAAGTGGATTATAACTGGAAAAAGGCATTAATAAGATAAGTTCGTTTAGGAATATTGCGTATCTATTTCTATATTGCAGTTTATGCATCTGTTATGGTTTATGATTGTATGCATGTCTATTTATGTTAAAAGGTAACTGAAAGTATTGTGACTTCTTAAGTTAATTCAAGATCTATAATAATAATAATCACAGAAAGGGTAAAGAACAATCACGCTCATCCTCTAAGTCACACTAAGGTAGTTTCTTTGAACAGATGGCTGCGGGGAAGTAGCACAATGCATGGGATTGATTCGCGATCATTCCAGACCTCATCAAGACATCCCTAAGGTGTGGAAACCTGGTTCCAACACCCTCCCATACTACCTTGGGTGAGACCTCAGTCCGCGCTCCACGGACTATTGCCAAAATGGCTGGTAGTTTCGGGATTTGTTTGGCTAAAACATTTATGAACCTAGGTCAGGCCCCAATAAGCGAACACCAGCGTAACCGCCGGTCACCCTCCCATGTGAATGCACAAAACTACCAACTATAACAAAAAATGTCACCGCCACCTGACCGCTGGTCCAAGCGCATGTGACCACTTACCTCCTGACCATAGCATTTGTTGTGACCACCCAGATGACCACCACCTCCTAACTGCCACATGTGACCAAGTTACTTGGCATTTTTTATGACTGCTCGAGGGTTATGGGTGAAATTAACTGTCTTATAATTTCAACCAGTGGTGTTCAAAATTTTCTCCCAATTAGCGCTTTCTGGGGCGAAAATATAGCATCAATGTCGGGTTTTGAGAAATTTGTGGAGAGAATAGTGGCCTAACTAGGAGAGTTCATAACATCTCCATTTTTCGACCAAATTGGATGCAGAAAGAGGCTAGGTAGCCATTTTTGGACATTTTGGAATCATTGGAGCAAGTTTTGAAAGCATTTGAGCATTGTAAACACATATTTTTACACTTTTGAGCATAATAGAGAGGTCGAAGCCATTGGTAGTTGGACCAAGGAGACATAACCTAGGAGGGGTGAATCCTTTATCATGTTCCTCGATGATGTTCTATACATGTTTATGCTACTATTCAGTCTCTTATTTATGTTAAAATTTCTCATAAAGTTAACATAAAAACTCATTTTTCACTTGCAAAAAATTTCATGAATCTTTAAGCACAATGAAAGCATTTTGTTTCTAATATGAGGAGGATCTTAGCACAACAATCTAATATTCTAAATCAGCTCATTTTGGTATTGGGAGCACTAGATTTGCTTTGTGAAAGAAGGATTTAACTGTTTTCAAGTTTATGTCATGCTTACAAGGTTAAAACTCAAAAGAGGAGAAGGGAAGTTGGTTGGAAGCCCTGAAGTTGGGTCAAGGGGAAGGAGAGAAAAGTTGCCAAAATATCCAACACCAGTTCAGCCTCAAGTTATAGTTGAGACTCCAGAGATCATGTCTCATGAAGGAGAAAAGACCTTCAAAAATATTTTCTTTGATATGACAGAGATGGTGAAGGTCGTCTATGAAGAGAGGAATACCAGGTTGCAAGGGGAAATTTCTAAACCTCACAAAGGAGAAGATTCTTCAGGAGGAGGTAATGGAAATGGAGACAAACCTCCACTCTCTCCACCATCTTCTTCATCTTCTTCTTCACAAGCATCTTCACCCTCTTCCACTAACACAACCCTTACTCATACTCATCATCATACTTCAAAAGGAACCAGTAAATCACCTTTTTTAAAACTTGATGTTAAACTCGAGTTTCCCACGTATAATGGTGAAGTTAATGCAATTAAGCTTGATAATTGGATTTGTCAGTTGGAGGTCTATTGTAGGATTCAAAACCTTCAAGTGGATGACGTAAATATTTAGTTAGCTTCCTTGAGAATGGAGGGTGCAACACTAGTATGGTGGGAATCAAAGACCCAAGAGGAGATAAAAAAACATGGTAAGATCTCAATTTCATGGAATAATTTCATTGCTACAATCAAAAGACAATTCTACCTCTAGCTTATATGCAGAAAGCCATCGTGAATTGGCATAACTTTAGACAACTTAAAGGTCAAAATGTGCAATATTACACCAAAGAATTTAGAAAAAGGTCTTTAATGTTAGGTGTAGATTTTCAATCATGGGATACACTAGTGAAGCACATAGGGTGTTTACACAGTTACCTTAGGCATACTATCTTAATGTTTAATCCCAATAATCTATATGATGTGTGTGCACAAGCCAATCATCTTGAGGCAAGAGGGAAAACCACTATGGAATAAGGTAGTAAAAGGACATTTTAGGATAAAGAGAAAGAAAAGGGTTTTAAGGGAAAGAGAAATGCATACATTAAAAATAAAGGAGAAAAAACAATATGTAAGCATTGTTCTAGAGAGGGTCATGATGAAGCTCATTGTTGGAAGCTTCATCCCAAAATGAAACCAAAGAAATTCAATAACAAAGGAAAACAAAAGGCAACTGTTGTCATTCAAGAGGAACTAGGATCCGATTCAGGTGATGAAACTAAAATTACAACCATCAGTATAAAAGGAAAATAATCCATTGCTAGAACTAGTATACCAAATTGTTACACTAGTACTCCAAATGAATAAACAAGGATAGAACTCTTTCACATAAGGGTAATCTCAAAACAACGAAAATTGACACACTTTTTGATAGTGGGTCTCAAGATAATTTGATATATGATGACTTAGTCAAGAAACTTAATCTTGAAACCATTTTACATCCCAAGCCATATCCATTAGGTTGGATATGTGAGGACACAAATTTATGGGTTACAATAAAATGTATTCTTCAATTTGGAATCACATCAAACTTCATTAACAAAGTTGAATTAAATTTTCTACTACTTGATATATCAAGAATTGTTTTGGGTAGTCCTTACTTTTATGATAGAAAAGAAATATTCTATCGTCATAAAAACAAGTACCACTTGTTCAAGGATGGTGTGGAGTATATTGTGAGAGCTCATCACAAGAAAATAAATATTTAATTAGTTAATGCAGGGAAAATAAAAAGGCTAGTGAATTCAAGCAAGAGTTTAGTGCTTCTTATGATAAAACCCAATGTTAACATTGATTATGAAGATTTTGATGGTTGTCATTCAAAATTGGAAACTGATTTGGTTGATGAGGTGTTTTATAAAGCAAAAGGATTTCATTCCAAGAGGAGAATCCAACATGAAATACCATTGCAACAAAAGTGTCTTCTTCCTAACATTGACATGGATAGGATGTTAAGAAGGGAAAGTGTAGAAATAACAAAACAAATCCAAGGATTGTTGAACAAAAGGATCATCTGACCTTCTCCTTTACCATGTGGTGCACCTCTTTCTTTGGTTCCTAAGAAGAGTGGTAAGCATTTCATTGAATGTGATTAAAGAAGTGGCTTTCATCAAAGTAGATTTGTTGAACAAGACATATGGAAGACGACATTAAAAACCAAGAAAGGTTTGTTTGAATGGATTGTTATGATTTTTTGTCTTCCCCATGCTCCTACTACTTTCATGCATATGAATCAAGATGTATTGAAGCCATTTCTAGACATGATAGTCTACTTGGATGACATTTTCATTTTCACAAAATTTCATTATGAACATGTCATGTATGAGAAAGAAATACTTGATGTCTTATGTCAAGAATATTTGTAATTGAAGATGTCAAAGTATATGTTCCATATAAATTCTTTGATGTACTTGGGCCATGATATTGGAGAAGGTGAGCTGAAGTTAGACCTCTCCAAGATTGATGCCATTATGGATTGCTAAATTCTCACGATATTCATTTGGATAAGAGGTTTTTTGGGAGCAACCCAATGTTTGAGGAAATATTTTGTTAATACTTCTTCTATTGTAGCTCATTTTCATTCTTTGGTAGTTGTGCAAAAGGTCTTCCATTGGGGAGGCAAACAACAAGAGGCATTTGATGCTTTAAGACAATCGATCATTTCAACCGTTATACTTTATCTTCTAAACTTGAAAAATTCATTTTAGTTTTAGGTTGATGTATGCGACTATTCCATGGGCACAATCTCTATGCAATGTGGTAAGCCCATTTCTTTTCATTCAGAAATTTTCAATGGTGTAGTGTTTAAGTTGCACCGACAAAGGCACTTTCATTGGATGGGTTTTCTTCTACTATTCTACTAAGTTAAAATGTATAAGAAAGGTATAAGAGAAAAGCTTTATGATGTACTTTCTAGGCCTATAATTTGTATAACTACTTTCCTCAAGCATCATGTTGTTTTACATGAAAGTCATGTTCAGAAAAATACATACTTTCAAGATGTACATTCAAGCTTGAGTCAAAGGAATCAAGTGGAGGAATTTTTTTACCATTTGCATCATAATGTCTTGTATCATCTTGGCAAAAAGGATGTTTCTATTGATAGTAACATGGAAGAAGCCAAATATTTCATTGAACGACTCTAAATGGTATATCAAATAGTGCAAGATCAGCTTGAAAAGAGAAAAGGCAAGTACAAAGTAAGGCACGACAAGCATTTTTTAGATCACAAGTTCCATGCCATTGATAAATGGATCGAGATTAGAAAGGTGAGGGAACTATATCCTCACCTTCTGGATAACTGAAAGTGATGTTTTTGGGTCCAAAAGGCTCCTAGTGGTGAGGAGTGATTAGGTGCTCAAAATTATGCTCAAAACTCAAATTTGTCAGAATGGTGTGGAACCTAAACAACCACGTAGTGCTCGTCATCCTAAATCTTGTGCAACTCATTTCACATGAAAGAGACACCATATGCTGCTAAAAACGTGATCTGTTAATTTTCCCAAGCATGCAAATTTGGTGTAGGAGCTGACAGGGATGCTGACTAGGCATTCGTATAGCCGAGCCAGAAAAAATAATGTTCCTTGGAATATTTTGTGGAATATCCCCAGAATATTCATTGCAGGTGGTGAATTGGAAGGTGACACGCGTCACTCCATGATTGGTGTATGAAGGTAGTGTTTCATTAGTGGGTTGATGGCCAACCATAGGATTCCACGTGGCCTAACCAATGGCTGCCATGTGGCAGCCCAGGAGGCCACCACAAATTGGTCCAACAACAAAACCAGAGGACATAGGTTTTGAAATTGGAACCTCTTAACAGACAATGCCAAGGCTTACCACTCCGCCTACATGATAGTTATTAACTATAATAGGGCACAGGTTTGTGTTAACATGTAACATAGCCAAGGTTGGGGGAGACCGCCAACGTAACCATCGGAGGCTCTCCCATGTGAATGCAAAAAACTATTAACTATAGTAGCAAATGTCACCACCACCTGACCATCAGTCCAAGCACATGTCACCACTTACCTTGTGACCACAGTATCTGTTGTGATCGTCCAGAAGATCATCACCTCCTAACCGCTGCATGTGATGAGGTTTCTTCACATTTTTCATGACCACGTCAGGGTTATGGGAGGAATTAACCATCCTACAATTTCCCTTGGTGGTGCACAATTTTGTTGCCCAATTAGCACTTTTTGGGGAGAAAATGTAGGATCAGTGCCGAGTTTTGAGCAATTTTTGGAGCGAGTAGTGGCATAACTAGGTGAGATCATAACGTCTCCAATTTTCAACCAAATTTGATGAAAAAAGAGGCTAGGTAGCCATTTTTGGAAATTTTTGAATCATTGGAGTAGGTTTCATAAGCATTTGAGTATTGTAAACACACCTTGTTACACTTTTGAGAATAATAGAGAGGCCTAAGCCATTGGAAGTTGGACTAAGGAGACATCGCCTGGGAGGGGTGAACTCCTTTATCATGTTCCTATTGTGATGTGTTTTTGATGATGTTCTTTACATGTTTATGCTGCTGTTTAGTTTCTTATTTATGTTAAAATTGCTCATAAAATTAACATAAAAACTCATTTTTCACTTGCAAAAATATTCATGAATCCTTAAGCACAATGAAAGCATTTTGTTTCTAACTTGAGGAGCATCTTAACATAACAATCTAATATTCTAAATAAGATCTCCTTCGTTCCTCTTCTTATTTATTTAATTTTTTTTCTTCTCCCTACTTTCTATTCCTTTCCTTTTCCTGTTGATGTTGTTGGATATCCTCAGGATACTGGTCTCTTGATTTATGCAGTTGCTTCATCTCTTCTTCCCTTTTCCTCCTCAATTATTGCTTCTGCCTTGCCAGGGTCACATTTATTTCTTCCAGGGTTTCATTTTCTTCATCCTCCCCTTGCTCATATGAAGGGTCTTCTGGTTCATCACCTTTGTGATCTTTTTGTTATCCTCATGTCTTTTATTGCTCCTTCTTCCTTTTGAGAGAGATTAACCTAGCTTGTAGGCTTATGTTTTCTTGCAACAACTCAACCTACTCATCTTATTTTTCATGTTTCTCACTTGGCCCTATCTCCTTGGAAACATTGTACAAATTCTTGACCTTGTCTTCATGGAAATTTTTGCTGTGCACGTATGACCAGTAAAATCTTTCTTTCTTGCAATGCACTGCTACCCTCCCCCTGGGGTCATACATATGGTGACTCAGGTTCAAAAAATAAGATCCCTCCATATCCTAAGTTTTTTCTTCCAATTCCTTGAAAATGTCAATGGTATAGGCCCCAATAGTCAAAGGGAAGGCAGACCATGGCTTCTTCTTTCCTTTTTTAGTGTTTTATAGAACCCTGTAGTCATATGGTAACATAATTCTTGCAGAACAAAATTATCTATCACAAACCGAAAGAGCACGTGATGAGGTTTGTATGAGCTTAAGAATTTGATGAAGGTGCCCTCCTAGATAAGGAACTAATATACCACTTTGATGATTGTCTCTCTAACCCTCTTGGACATAAAAGGGGCCTCTTCTCTAAAGAGTAACTGATACAAATGAGCAATGAATGATTCAAAGGTGGAATCATGCCTACATTTATAGCTTGGGTCCCAAAATATATTATAATGTAGATGCACGAGGCTTGTGTTGGGTGTGGAGCCTGATTATCTTTTGTATTCAAAGGTTTCAGCTGGATGTATACCCCAGGAAGACTGTACACCCCTCCACCGGGGGGGTGCGGGGGGGATTTGTTGCCCCCGTGGGGGTCTGTATGGGGGGTCCAGGGGCCAGCAGTCCCCCAACGGGGGTTTGGGGTTACCGCCCTCGAAGCTAAAAATATATGTAAAATTGCCTTGTAAAAGTCTAGTAATTTCTAGTCAATCTGGGCCATTCATTAGGCAGATGATTTGATGGTAGAAGTTATGTTTAATTTATGGTTTTTTCCCTAGAAGGAAACCCCTCACTATATATGAGGGAATTGTATTGCGTCTATGTAGATCTGTATTCTGAGTGAGGAAGAGAGAGGATATTGAGAGCGAATAGGGTGTTACAGCTGATCTACTGTAGGTTGTGTCTCTTCAGTTTACTGGATAATATAATAAAGGAAGGACTGGCGGTTTCTCCATGGACGTAGCCCAAACTGGGTGAACCACGTATATCTGTGTCTCTCTTGTTTTATGTGTTTTCTATGTTTATATTTTTGCAATATTTTATGTGTTCCATTACTCCTTAATATATAATTTTCTAACAGTCTAACACATTTGATGTCTAGTTGTAGCTCCAACCATCAAAATGGCATCCTGTACACACTGCATCTAATAGGTATGATGCCATATAGAATTCCAATGACTGGTATTTCTTTGGATTATTTGCTACATGTATGTTGGTCTTAAGTGATGAAGCAAGAATTCTTGCCGAGTTAAAGATAGTTCCCCTAGTATCAATATCCGAGAAAGGTATCAATATCTAGCTTTCCATATAACTGGTTCATCATTACAACCATGAGTTGGTGGACCTTCCTTGGTCCCTCTGCCTTGTAAACTTGATCGACATTTGTTGAGATGTCAATGTTGTCATTGATGGCCATACATACATACATACATACATACATACATACATACATACATACATACATACATACATACATACATACATACATACATACATACATACATACATACATACATACATACATACATAATATATATATATATATATATATATATATATATATCTAATCCCACGAAGCGTTGGATTGAAGGAGCAGTTCCGAGGAGCAAGAGGAGAATTACCAAAGAGAAGAGTGAGAATCAGTTCCAAGAGAAGCCATCAGGAGACAAAGCAAATCCATCAGAAGCCAATAGTAAGAGCCAAGACAAGCCAAGGGGAGCAGATCCAAGAGAAGTACGCATATACTCAAAAGAAAGAGCCAAAAGTGAAGAACAATGATATAAAATAAATATCATATCGGTGTTTTTATATCAACGTTTTTTTATTGTGTGTCACTACTCAAAAATCTGATCTCTGATAAGACCTAAGATCAAATATGCGGTATGGACCTCCGATCTCTGATATGCGATATGGACCTCTGATCTCTGATGTGCGATATGGACCTCCAATCTCTAATCTACGATATGGACATCCGATCTCTGACTTCTGATATGTGGATCCGACATGATTTAAATTAACGTTTTAATTATTAAATCATGTCCAACACTTTATCAAAAATTTTGAATGCACATCCTATAAGACCCTCTGATTATTTATTTTTGATATCATCGCGGACTTGATTGGATTTATCATAACGTGTCTAATATAATATCACATCTACATCATCGAAACTTTCCTATATCACATGTGGTCCCAGTGTATGTGAGTAAAGATGATGTGGAATGTGGGACCTCCCGACATTCATTATAATATGGTCTCACATTATTTAAATGTATTTGTTAAAAGCTATAACCCCTCTTATGTTGTTATTATAATATGGTTTCCGTAATAATGAAACTATGTTGTATTTTGTTGATTACTAACAAAGACCCCTTCTGACAACTATTTAATATATTTCCAATGTTCCACCTCATACACAAGCCGGCCTCACTTCAAATAGATGTGTCCCTTCAGTTATAAACAAAATCACTACAAATATGAGTCTTATACTATTTAGTTTTTATGAGTCTAGTAAAGGAGTAACTCGATGTCATTTTATTTTAAAGAGTTTGAAAAAGACCCAAAAAGGAAATTCATTCAGTTCTTTCGCCATAAAATTTTAACGAGCCCGAAGAAAGTAAAGCTCGATGTTTTTCAGTTTTAGAGAGTCAGAAGAAAGCATAAGTAGACTCCATCAAGTTATTTTTCATAAGTTTTAGTCCCTCAGGTATGAAAAAGGATAAAATAATGCAAGAGAGAACTCTATTGACCATGTATCAACGTATACCTTTTTCGTAAATAGTCCTAACTTTATCCATAAAAGGGGTAAACGTATACTGAGTGGACGATTGTTCATTTACTTTTACAAGTTAAAACAAACAAGTACTTGGCAATCTTTTCATTTTTAAAGAGTCTTAAAAGGGCTTAAAAGAGGACTCTATGATTTTTGCTTTCCATAATTTTTTAAGAGCATGAAAAATGATAAAAGTCAGCTAAATAGACAAAATGATTTATTCTCACTTTGTAACCTATCCTGCAAATTTAAACTCAATAAATCGTTATAATTGCTCAAAAATATACCATTTTCCCTCATAAAAGGTTTTAAATATAAAAATAATATTTTTTTTTAGCTCAAAAACCTTATAAAAGTGGAAAAAGTAAATTATTTCTCACCATTTGTATTTTTACCATTTGAGAGTAAAGAAGGGAGTTTTTTACCATGAGACTTCCAGGACTGATTCTGAGCTAACCGGTGGATGAAATCCTAAACCGCTTCTTCTAGGTATAATATCTCTCCCTAACTTAGCTTTTCATCTATTCAAATTTACATTTTAAGCTTTCAGTTAATTTTGTGGGGCAAGGATTCAAAAAATGTGCCCTCGACCTTGTGTTGATTTCCTTCAATCGGGTCAGCATAGTCAAGTAAAATTTTCCATATGGAAAATCTTGGCCTGTGTGGATAATTTTTGGAAAAATTCGTGCAACTACGCCTTGTCTGTAAAAAAGTGGCAACATAGGTGGCAAGGGTTTATTTTTTGAAAGACTTGGTCCCTAAAATATATGAGATCGACAGTAAACATTATTCTTAAATTTTTAAAATGGTCATTTAAGGTTAATTGGTTGCTCAAAATGGAGTGGAGGGAAAGAGAGCATGAAGCCAATGATTTGGAAGCTTGAAAGATCCAACTATTGTGTAGGCTCTAAGGACTTGTGGCCTCCTAAAATACTGGCTAATTCTTGGGATGAAAGCTCGGGTAGATTTGATGACATGGCTGGTAAGAACTTGAAATGTCAAGGAACAATGTTTTGTGATCATAGATCAGTGTGTTACCATTGATGATGATGACATTTATTTATTAACTAGGTTTTCTCCTTGGGGAGACGGTATTTCATTGTTTGGATCGACGACATGAGGAGATACTACATATGGGTATCTACGACACTTTTTTAGAGGTGCACCACCCAAGGATGGTAGAATTGATATTCATACCATAGATATCTTACCCCTAAGGACCATTACTTTCAATGTTAGCAAGATGTGTGGAAGTGTTTCCCTTCATTTAACCACACGGACATAGATGAATATTGTTTTAGAATGCTAGGAATCCACGGTGTTCAATTGGTGCAAGGCAGAGGTTATAAACATGGAAGGACAACTGACTAGCTGCAACAATGGGAAGAAATTTGGTTATGGAACCATTCTTATTGATTTCATCCTAGAGAGGATTCCTCTTCTCCAGCCACAACAGATTATGGCAGATGAGGGGGAACCTAGGGATTCACACATGATGAGGTGGGTTTCACTAATGGCATATCATGGAGGTGATGGACTGGCAGTGAGGTATACTCCTGAGTTTTCTGACTGGTTAGGCCAATAGACCATTTCGATTGAGGACTTCTCATATCCCAGCATGGATTACAGACGTGATCTGGATATTCCACTTCCATTCGGAGCTCAGTGGGGTGACCTAGGTGAGAGTTTCTCATTTTTACATGTTTTCAAATTTTCAAATTTTTACGTGTTTTTTTGCCAAAGGCTATTTATTTGAAATTCATGTGTAGATATGTGCCCAAACCGACCAGTAGGGCTGACGCGATTTGGCAGATGAGATGAGAAACATATAGCAGTTGCGACAGCTAATCCAGAGGCAGTATAGATTTTGATAGAGCTGGAACACAACCTAGAGAGGTTGAATTTGGATATCCTAGAGATTGGGATGGATGATATTCCTCTCTAATATCAGAGACATGTAGTTGGGGTTCCAGGGCCACTTAGACATTTACTGTGTCGAGTTCCTCATGCTATTTTTTGTTATCATGAGCATCATCATGCTTAGTTGTTCTAGTTTCTGGGACCACATTTTTTATTTTTGATGTTGACATATTCGGAAATTAAAGGCCACGAGGCCTTATGTCCTTGGATGACATATTTTGTAGACACATGACTATGCAAACCCTATTTTAATGAAAAAATACTACTTTTTCCTACAAATTATCTTGATCAATATGAATGAATATTGTTTTAGTTTACAAATGTCGCAAATTTCTATTTAACACATGATTATCCAATGCATTCTTAAATGTGTTTAAATATCTTAGAATGTGTTTATATTTGATATAATCAAATTTCCTTTCCAAAATATGGACCAGTAAAAACATTCTTAACATTGTTGGACTTCTTACTGCATACATATTGTTTATGTGTAATACTACGAGCTACGAATCTAAGCTAACGATTAAACATTGAATACTAAATGTGATGGAATTAGATAAAAGAACAATGACTACCCTATATTCTGCTATGTGATTTATTGTTTGACAGAGGCATATTCCATGAATAGAGACTAGCTCATCACTGGGTGAATAGATAGCCCAAGTTGTAGAAGATAAATTTCGAGTACTATGACTAGTGCCATCAACTAATCCAATGTAAGTCTGAGGAAATGTTAACGTATACAAATCAAGTGAAAAATAAGATGAGCAGGAGAAGTAATAGAAAATGTAAAAAACATTAACTACACATATACCTAAAAAATGGTAAATAATTTACAAATCTCCACTAAAATTTTATGCATAATATTTCTTTAGATAAATACCATTTCTAGGATTTTCTAAAGGAATACCATCATAATCAACCAGATCATAGGCTTCTTTAGCTAATATGTGTTTTATGATGTAAGGGTCATGCCACATGGGTTCGAACTTTCTCACGCCTAACTTGTAATGAGCTTGATCATAAAACAAGACTAGGTCACCTTACGAATATGAAAGATGATTGACGTTTTGATCAAAATGAGTGTTGAGTTGTTTTTTGTGAGCTTCACAAGCCAGTGTGGCATCACGATGATTTTCACCTAAACGTTCTAAATGTACAAAACATTCTTCGTCTGCAGTGGTAGCAGGGAATAATTCGATAACTAGTTTCAGAGATGGGATTTCACATTCAATGGGTAATACTGCTTCCATATCATAAAAAAGTTACAAAGGAATAAGACCCAGTGATGTTTTTGCACTAATACGGTAAGCCTAGAGTGCTAAAAACAGAATGGAATGCTAGTTTCCTTTATGAATACCAACTATCCATTTAATCACATTGGTTAAAACGTTATTAATGACTTCAACCTGACCACTAGCTTGTGGATAGCAAGGAATAGAGATATCATGGTGTAGGCTGAGTTATGCTGATAGTTCAACCATCATGAAGTTACAAAAATGACTACCATGGTCCATAACAATTTCTTGTTGGACACCAAACCGAGAAATCACATGATTGAAAATGAAAACTGGTGCAGTTTCATCCTCATCTTTATATGTAGGCATCATCTTAGTTCATTTTGTAAAGTAATCGAATGCAAGGATAATATACCCATGCCCCCCTGACTAAGTGAGGGTAACAGGTGACGAAATAAATGCCCCATTTGGAAAAAATACCACCAACTATGATAGGGTGAAGAGGGGTTGGAGGTGCTCGCACTTTGTGATCATAGATTTGGCAATTATGGCATTTGCAGACTGAAATAATGCAATCTTTAAATGCTGAAGAAGAAAAAATAACTGACACGAAATATTTTTTGGGTAGTAGCATACGCAGACATATGACTACCACATGCTCCAAAATGACAGGCATTTAATGTTTTTTCAACCTCTTGGAGAGTCAAAAAATGCTAAAAGATAGAATCGGTACTGTGACATTAAAGAGTGTCACCAATCACATTGTTGGGATTGGTCTCGGATTCGACAATGATCACTTTTAGATAACTCAGGCCTAAAAGTTTGGGGTTGGAGATATCTAATGATATCTACATACCATGGATTTGACGTACTAATAAGAAAGAGAGATTCATCGGTAAAGGAATATTTTGCTACAGTTTCTATATTAGTATGAGGAAAGTCACACAATAGTTTGGTGAAAACCAAAGTTTTATTTGGTTTAGGTCTTTCAAATTCTAAATCAAACTCTTGTAATATAACTATCCATTTGGAGTATTTTCCCCTAGCAATTGTTCAGTAAGAATATACATCATAGGGTTGCAATATGAAATGATAGCTGTTTTTGGAGAAGTATATAGTAGTAGAATCGTTGAACAATTGTGAAGGCTAGCTTCTCCACATGTGTATATTTAATCTTAGTTTTAGTGAGATTTCTACTCAAATAATAAATCACATGTTCACTGCTAGAATCATCCTCTTGGACTAAGACCGTTCCAATAGCAGCATCGGATGTAGCCAGGTACAAAAAGTAATCTCGATGATAATCAGGTGGATGCAGTAATGGTGCATTAGTGAGTGCATGTTTTAATGCATCAAAAGCTTTCTCAACAAGCTCATCCCAAAAAAATGGAATTCCCCTTTTCAATAGTTGAGTAAAACCTTGGGTTAGTTTAGCATAATTGTGGATGAATCTATGCAAAAAAAATTCTTTCCCTTGCAAAATTTGGAGTTTTGGAAGGCTAGAAGGAACAGGAAAATTCAGAATTTCCTCTACCTTAAGGGGGTCAACACAAATTCCTGCTTTCTAAATGATGAAACCTAGAAGCCAACCTGATTGTACACAAAAAGAAACATATGTGCAGATTTAAGCGAATATTGTAATGCCTGCACCTAATGAAAATTTCTTTTAAGTGCAATGGGTGATCTTGCCCTTTCATTTAATGAGCAGGTAAGTCATCCAAATAAGGCTAAAAAAATATGCTTAATATCGTGGAATGCATAAGACATTTCTCACTGAAAAGTTGCACCAACATTTTTCAGGCCAAATGGGAGTTTATGAAAAGAAAAATTCCCCCATGGGCATATAAACATGGTTTTGTACTAATCGACAGGGAGTATGTTTATCTGATTGTAGCCAAGAAATCTATCCATGAATGAAAAAATTTCATTCCAGTCACAGTCATCAATAACCTGGTCGATATTCAGAGTTAGATAATTGTCCTTAGGACAAGCTTTATTGATATCTATGTAATCAACACATACTTGAATAGTTCCTTGTTTTTTATTAACAGGTACAATGTTTGATACCCAATCAGCTAAAGGAACGGGGTAAATGAATCCTACTTTCAATAGTTTTTCCACATCAGGTTTGATAGTGGCAACTTTTCATGGATGTATAGGATGTAATTTTTGTCTAAGGGGCTTAGTATATGGATAAGTTTTTATCTCATTTACAACTATGCTAGGGTCGATTCCTGGCATTTCTTCGTATGACCAGGCAAAGGAAATTCCTGAAATAGGGCTTTATAACTATGAATCTCTTCTAAAGAACAAGAAGTTGCTATATTATTTTGAATTATGCATGGTTTCACTGAGATGTCTATGGGTATCATTGCCGATATGTTCCCTAAATTATATTCAGAATCAGAAGAAAGGGTAGATATTAGGCATTGAGATCACTGAGAGTCTTAATTGAAAACATAGATGAGAAATAATTCTTAATTTTGTCAAAATATGGCAAGAAGTTTGAACAATGATGAGTATCGTCCCATGGCATTACATTCCAGGTAATAACTTCCATAATACCTTCATTAGTTAAAAACTTTGTGTTAAAAGAATCAGGCATAGATATTGGTTCCAAGCATGACAAATGAGAATGTTTATCAATAATAGTATTAATTCGATTATTTTCAGATGTTGATAAGTTGGAAAAGGACTAAATTGTCTCATAAGCCAACTCAAAAGGGCTACGAGGAAATTCACTACTATATAAGATTAATTCTGATTCTAAAGGTACTTTCCACAGATCTCCTGATTCGAAAGTACTTGATGTAATCATGTTAATTTTGGCATCATTATGAGGGAAATTGGGTGGAGGGAAAGCGAAAGTTCCCTTAAAAGATAAGTCTCTATGAAGACCAACACCAAATTCTTCATACAGAGTCGTTGATTTTCCAACAAAAGGCACACTACTAGTGGAATTAGGACCTGAGGTATAGTAGGAAAATTGGTTTACCTTCACAATTCTTTCTTTGCGAAGAAACATGATCGTCCTAAAATATGATGAGACTATTGCTGCCATGGCATAAGTCTAGCTTCAACCAAGTGAAAGGTTATAGTCAAGTTGAGCATCAACAACCTCAACTTCTATTGGAATCGTTTTACCCTCTAATTCGATTGGTAAATCATTTAAAATACTGTAAGGATGAAAACATATTCCACGAAAGGCTTTCAAAGTTGTGGGATATTGATTGGTTGTCGGAGAACCTAAAGCTCTCCAACAGGAAATAGACATAATGCATGTTGCTCATTCACCAATCATTGTTCGAAAACTCATCAAGTTTTGACATGGAATGGTATCTAAAAATGTAGTTGGTGTGGGGGATGTGGGACATGATTGTTGAGATAAAAAAAAAAAAAATCAAATTAGAGTCATGAGGATCTACTGCTCCAATGGTTGTTAATAACAACTTCCTTTGTTTTGGACAAATCTACAAAACTTCAAGATCCGCCATTGCCAAAGGTGACATAAGCAAATCTTCAACGATGTTATAGTTATGAGCAGCCCTAGCGTGAGGTTTAAAGGCTGGATTTTGAAGCATACCCATAGGAGGCGGATGAATTATCATATTAGGGTTTGGTTTTTCAATATGTAATGGTTTAGAAGAAGGAGGAGTAGATGTGGAAGTTTGACCAGATGGACTAGAGTCATCTTCATCTTCAACGGGACTCTTTGATGCATAACATTTGGATCTCATTGCTACCATAACTTTGGAAGACATCATCATGATATATGCCGATGTGGATGAGGAAGATTGGTCATGAGAAACCATTTTGCTACCTTGAGGAGGAAAGGGGTGCCTCAAAATAGTCGGAGTGGGTGAGCCTTTGATAAATTTAGAAAATTTGGCACAATGTGGGCACTTCTTGGTGTAATGATCTTCATCACAAATTAGGAAAGGATAATGAGGTTTCCTCTTTTCAGGAGATGGATCATTCTTATTTGAGTTATCCTTAGAATGAGTGTCTTGTTTAGCTTTCTCTTTTCCCTTTTTCTTATTTCTAGATTGCTTACCTTTACTGGAAGATGATTCTATGACTTTAATATCTGAAGTAATTTCGGGAGAAGGATCTTCTTCAAGTGATTCAGATAGAGACAAAATATGAGTTTTCTTAGAATTCTTCTTTTTATTCTTAGATTTTTGGCTCACATAACCAATCATACAATCAGTGGCATCTGATATTCTAAGGGTTGGATTAGTTTGACCAGGGTGGGGTAAATTTGGGATCCTTTCATACAAAGTAACAGACTTAATATAAAAAAGATCAAGGTATTGAGCACGAGAAATTACTTGCTCCTCAGTTACAACACATCCTTTGGAAACATATTCAATTATTATTGGTAAAAGATATTTTATGAACCATTCGTCCAAAATCGGGTCTAGAATGTAAACTTTAACCAAACGACGTCTTCGTATCCATTCATGAATGTGATCTGAGATATGGGTTGACGTTGAATATTTTAAAGAGGTTATAAGTTCAGTTCCATTATCATATCAAATGGGTAACTGAAAAATGGGTCAAAAAAGTTGTAACAAGGGCATTAAATGTACTGAAGGAAGATTGTGGTAATTCTACATACCATTTGGCTTCCAAAGCAGTTAAGGTTCATTGAAAAAGTCGTAATCTAATAAAATCGCTGATTAATGAGTTTGACACACACCAAAGATAATAGGTCATAACATGGTTTGATGGGTCTTCACCTAACATACCTTCAAACTTAGGGATTTCATTGGGAAACTTAGTAGGAATGGATGGCAAAAATGGTAAATAGAGTATTATTAGTTAACCAAGAGAGGTCAAGCAAATCAAAAGTTGCAATGAAAGGAAAATGGTGGTTAGGATCCCGAGGTGTATACTGATAACCTTGAGGGATGAGTCTTGTACTGGGTGGAGGATACCTAGGATATCCTAGAATAGCCTGAGCAGTTGGAATCTGCATACATTCTGGATATTCAGGATGAGCCATGCTTGAAATATAGGAACTCGGTATGGTTGATTCTGAAATGGAGGACTCCGACCCATTTGATATTGAATGAAATGTCCTTGAAAGGGTTGATTTTGCAAAGGTTGACCTTGGAGAAACTGAGTTTGAAAAGGTGGACCTTGCACAAATTACCTCTGGGGCTAACCTTGTAAAGGTTTCCCTTGAATGACACTTTCACATATGGAAAATTAAGTTGTACGATAGGCATTTGGGGTATGGACATAATTTTAGGAATAGATTGAACACTAGATACCTGAAGGATAGAATGAACAAGTGGTTGCATCATTACTTGTGATGTAAGTGGGATAGTTACTTGTGATAATCCTAGAATGGGACTTTGAGGTGAACCTGGAGCTTGATTCTGAACAATTGTTGGTACAACAGACTGAACAGATGTTTGAGGAGTACTTGGTACAAGATGATGGAGTGGTTGTTGGGTAGGCATCGATGGATTAACCTGGGCAGTTGGTTGGACTTGAAAAGGCATACCTCGAAAAGGTAATTGTTGTGTAGGTTTTCCAATAGATTGAACAGGTTGATACATGGGCACTTGAGAAGCAAATGGAATCGACTATTGATTTAATGAAGGGTTCTATATTTTATTCATTCCAGGATAACACATTCCAATGGTGGGTTGAGGCATAACAGGTTGACCAAAAAAAGTTTGAGGCATTTGAGCATAATTAAGATAATTTCTGACCGGGGGTTTCTCCCGAGCTATAGGATAGGATCTACCTAAAGGTTGTCCTCCAGGTGGAGGATATGATGGTTCCCCCCAAGCATGTAATAACCCCCTGTTGGGTTGATTTGAGGATTTCCAACATTACTAGAAATCATATTAATAAATTGTTCAAATGTCAAACCTTCATTAGTAGGATTAATTACACCAATTGACATGTTTGAAGTTTGATTTGAGGAAGAAGCTCCTGAATAAGCTCCATCAAGAGAGTGATATCTAGGTAGTAGAAAACCACCATATAATGTTGACTCCAGAGAAGTAGAAAACATTGATGTGTCTAATGAGGTGCTTCTAGAAGCCATCATAGACCAGTCAAAACCTAGTATGGTAGAGTAAGGAGTCGTCTATCGTGGAATTCCTTGTCCTAAAAAGTTTAAGGGTGTAAAATACCAAGGGTCTAGGTGAAGAGATCTAAAAAACATATTTGAAATATCTATTGGTTCACTAGTAGAAACTATTGGTTCTTCCTTTTTGTCTGAAATAATTCCTTCAATGCTAATGAGACTAGGAGGGCGACTATCGGTAATAATGAGTTTCACATGCAATGAATGTGGAGGATCTGGAATATGAGTTGTAGCAGGTGTATAATATTCAAGTTCAGAAATATCAGACTGAGGTTCGTCAATATCTAGTTCTGAAATGGGATTTGTATCTAAAAAGTCTCCAATATATGATTTAGTTTGAATGTGTTTGTAATTTGTAAATCAGTTCCTCTCAAGTGTGATACTAATTTTTGAGTTTGATCAAGTTCAAATTATGTCACTTCAAGGCCTACGATAGTAGATGTTTTTGGTTGATTAACTTCATTTCCTTTTACATCAGAGTTTATAATACTAGAAGTTTCAGTTTCTGCTGCAGTTCCAGATCCCGATGATTTAGAATTTTCAGCTTTTATCTTTTCTAACTCACTTGGTGTATACTTAGGGGGGTTCCCGAGTATACTATGTGATTATCTTGGTAATTTTTCCACAATGAAACATTTTCACTTATTAAATCACACAATATAAAAATTACACCTAAAGTCTCTAAAAAGTAAAAACAACATAGTAAGTAACACACGCTAAAAATTTAGGAGTTCAAACCATACAAACTGACTATTCACGGAGATCGATAATTACTAGTTGGCGATGAAATCCAATGTCATAGTGATCAAGGTGAAAAGATTTATAGAAATGATCATTTGGAACCTGTTACCCTGAAAACCTGCTTAATGAAACAGTCTGGTGCAAGTTACTTTTCTATAAACCATCTCGAGCAAAGATTACCATCCAAAAATTCCATGTGAGTCTAGTCAACGTCTGTTCGGGTACATCAGGACATTCCCTCTGTCGTGACCTTTGATAGAGCCCTAGGATTATAGTCACTAAGTTTACCAATTACAACAATTTTACCTAGGGCACAGTCATAGATCAGAATATACACAAGCGAAGAGTAACAAGCCCAATCCCCTTGAAGGCTCCTCCACATGATCAATTGGAGGTTTACTTTAAAGTGACCCCAAGTACCTTTCGGTACCATTGTAATACCTGAAAATCACTATATCTTGGATGATGAAGTGGGTATGATCACTTCACTAGATTCAACATGATCTCCTTCTTAACTCATGTAAAAGAAGAGCTTCCCAAAGAAAAACTGAAATAATTATATTTTCTCTCCCTAACTCAAGATTCTATTATTTGTTTGTATCTTTGGAAAGTTTACTTCCTTCCCATTTCCAAAGCCCTACACTTAAGCAACTGTAGGTGGAGAGAGCCCTAACAAATGTAAAATTCTAGATGAATTTTAATTAACGTACAATTATTAAGTTGTTCTTTACCCAATAGGTAATAAAGGTGAAACTCATGATGTTATGACACTACTCAAAATCTTAATGCACTCAAAAATGCAATTTGCAACTTCCAAATTTGATGAAATCCTATTTAGAGGAAAGAAGGAGTTTCTTTAATTTTTCGGAAATGAAGTGCAAAACTCACAAATTTTCTAGCTTTCCTAAAACAACCAATTCCATCTTAGTGCAATCAAAATGTAGAAAATAAACCAAGTTCCAGAGTTCCCTAAATATCAAATAAACCAAAAATACTCTTTATCATTTATCACTCGAAATTTTCAAGCACATAGAAATCAATCGAGGGAGTTGGAGGAAAAATACTTTTTCCCTATGAATGCTTTGATTTAATCATAACAATAGTGTAATTGTGAGAAATTCCCAAAATTGAAAGAAACAATTTCTTCACAAAAAGCAATAGATGTCAAGAAACCCTAATTTGCAATTCAATATGAGTTTGGTCACAAATAAATAAAAAATTAAGGTCAATTGGTGTATTTGACAGAAGAAAATAAGGATATCCCAACCAAAAGGACAACCTATCTTGTTTCGATCAATTGACAAACCAACCAGGCAAAAACCTAACCGTTTTCTTCAAAGAGACCTAATTCTCAAAAAATATTAAGAAAGCACACAAATAAGTTCAAAAGAGACATAAGAGAATCCAAAAAAAGATAATGACACTTCCAGAAAATAAAACTCAGGTCATGGTTGAGGAAAAATCAAAATTTTAAAAAATTCCTGAGGCCTACACAGGTCAACAATATAAAACAGAGCGCATGCACCTGGTTGCTAATGAAAAACTGGTGTAGAACTGTGTTTTGTTGGCGAACAAAAACAACACAGATATCATAAACCAAAGAAAAAATAAAAAATCAAGAAATCAACCACACAGATCTGAAAGTTCACTAGTTGATAAAGACTTAGGTTAAGATAAATCAGAAGGATCGGAAAGAAAAACTAAGGAAAAAGAATAGAATAGAGACGTTCCCCAGTATGGTGGCCAATTTTTTACATCTGAAAAATCCCTCTTGCAGATAAGAGCTATCTCCCTAGATCCTTGATGGAAACTAGTAACAAGAAAAATAATTGAGCTGACTCTTTCCCTAAGTTGGACTTGTTTGAATTATAAGAATTAAATCTAATGGATGAGCCTCTTACCTATTTCACGAAATGCTCGATGAATATCCCTAGTTGTAACTTGATGCAACTCCTGAATGCTTGACAATACCTACAACCATAAACCATAAAAGAATCGAAAGCATATGAAATATAATAATCCAAACTAAACTTAACTTAATGATCAAGGAGATTAGGAATTGAATTTGCCTTAATCAATATTGTAGATAATTATAAACCATTCATCATTCTAATAAGACAACTCAATGGGAGAAAGTATTCATTTGTATTAATCAAAGATAAAGAGGAGCCTTACAACCTTCGCCTTGATGCCATGAAATTCCTCCCAAATGCCTTCAATATCCTCCTCAGATTATAAGCTTTCCAATCTCTAACTAGCAACATAAGTTTATCTTCTTTGAGTTTTGACCTCCTCTAACCCTCTACCCTCTAGTCATTTTATAGGTCAAGAGGAAGAAGTTTCAGATCCAAAAGAGGAGGGTGAGATCCCCTAATTGAGGGATTAGGCTTTCATGAGGAAAAGGATTAAGATGAATCATATGAGGATTATAGTTCGAATAGTCATCACCTAGAAGCTTTTAGTTGGGAAATATTCGACCAACTACGTTTATATAATGTACTTTTTATTTTTACTTTCTTGAATTCACCTGCACGAGTTTATAGTGACAGACAAAGCGCATCTCTACACTGTTCTCAGAGTTAATTCTAGCGAATGCATGAGAAAATGTAGGATAATCAACATAGGTGAAACTTGACAAGGTGTGACACCTATTATTCCCAAATTTCTCATTTTCTTCAAGATATTTTTGGTTGTTTGACTTCTAAGGGAGTTCAATAAAAAATGTGCACGAATGGTAAAAACAAACATAAATTTATCAAGTGTCATGGTGAAAAAATTGACATGTAACAGATACCCAAGCCACTTTGATGAGATGAAGCTTTTTGTGGCTCTGCTTACCACCCTCCCTTTAAAATTTCCTCATAATTTTAATTAGTTTGCAAAGAATCCTAGTTGGCAGTGGGAGAGCTATGAACTAGAAAAAATGAAATATTGATAATACCACTTTAATAAGAACTTGATGCATAATTAATTTCAACCAAATCACTCACCGCTATTGTAACCTAGACTTTAATTTCACAGTAATTCCTAACCATGATTGTGAAGAGTGGGATTTTCAATGGATCATAATCCCTAAACATATAAAATCTTTCTAAGAGGTTGTACGATAGGAGCCAGGAATAGGAACCAAATGTTTATGAAGAAGGGGGATAATATTCCAAGAATAGATCTGTGATTTTATATGATTAATAAGACCTATAAAAGTGAATAGATATTGATCTGGAACCTCCTTGTAGAGCTTTGTAATAATTAATTAGGCTCCTCCCAACAAGAAGGTATCATATGCAAATTGGGAGTGATTTATACTCTTGATTCCTGAGACATATCTTACACGTGGAAGGTTGACATTCCTTTTTTCATATCCAAGACACCTTCTTAATGAACATGCCATCAAGATTTAGAGTAAAGGTGAAAAGGGGCACCCCTGATGGAGCCCTATTGAGGTTTTAAAAAAGCTTGAGCAGTGGCCATTCACCAAGGCGGAGATCAAATGAGAGGAGATACAAACCTACACCCATTTTATAAATTTCCCATTAAAGCCTAATTGAGATAGAAATTTTAATAAAAGGTCCCAAGTGGCACGGTCAAATGAATTTTCCATATCAAGTTTAATGAACATAATCTATCCTTCCTTACACTACTCAAATGTACTGGTTCTTAGACTAGGATGATATTATCTATTATGTGCCTTTGGCCCACAAATCCCCCCTGATTCTCAAAGATGAGATTGGGAAGGAAAGGTTTTATGCGCTATTCTAAAATTTTAGAAATTATCTTATATGAAACATTGTATAAAGAGATCAGTTTATAACTTGGGAAGGAGGCCATATTGATTTCTTTGGGACTCAAAACAATAAAGGACTAATTAATCCCTCCTCCCATACAATCATGCTTGAAGATGTAATCCACTAGACAAATAAGATCAAAATTAATGACATCCCAATATGCCTAATAAAAGTGGGATAAAAACCCATATGGACCTCGAGCTTTGTTCAAGCTTTGAGAAAATTCCATTTTTCAAATTTCCTCTTTTGTAATGCTTCATAGCACATCTAAATTGTAATCTTCAGGAACAAATTTTAGATTTTATTTAACATGTACTAAACAACCTCTCAATTGGGTATAGGTTGGGAAAAGTATAGAAAAATGAAGTAATCGGAAACTGCCCTTTGGATCCCCTTAAATTCCTTGATCTACACTCCATCAATGTTAACAAATTTAAAATTATTCCTTCAAGCCAATTCCTTAGCTTGGTTATGGACGAACTTAGTTTTGTGATTGCTAGTTAGTGGTCATAAGCTGCAAGACTTTAGGTGCCATTCTTCCTATTGTAATATTAGTACATGATGGAAGCTCTCAGATTTTTCATGCTTGTATTTCAGAAGCTCCATTGCGATATATCCTTTCTCTATTTTCCTTTTAGATTCTTCCATATTTGATTTATGAATGTTTATTTTCGCCTCCTGTCTTCATTATTTGTTTTTATCGTGTGCTTAATGACTATATTTAGATATTATTTTCCCAAAAAAGTAATTAGAGAACCAATTTCCCACCTACTCCATGTTTCCTTTACCAAATCCGAGAAGTATTCCCTTTAGATCCAAAGACAAGAGAAGAGGAAGGGAAATAACCCATAGTCTATTGTTTGAAATACTTGAAGAGAAATTAGTCGATGATTTGAACTCGCCCAGGGAAGAATGTGAGAGGAGATCTGAAAGTCTTGAGATAGAAAGGAACATGAAACTAAAAGTCTTCCTAGGTGGGCTACAATATTCCCTAGGCCATGTCTACCATTATTCCATGCAAATTTCTTAGCAATTGGCTTGATATCTATTATACCTATCCAAGTAATGAGATCCTCTAAAATTCCTTGAAACTAGTCTCGAACATGGGATCCTCATTTTTTTTCACAAGGATGGTAGCTTTATTAAAATCCCATGCCATAATACAATGTTGACTTCATGTGGAGCCTTTGAGGTCTAGGAGAGACACTCAATAATTGATCTTTTCTATCTATTGAATAGGCACACATACATTTTTTTGTGTAAGGAGCGACATTCAATTACTGATAAAAATAAGTACAAACAATTCTCCATGGTGTTAAGGGGTGCCCTACAGGGAAACTAATCCAAAACCACCATTTTAAAGTCTCGATATTACATATACCGAGTTTGACTAAAATGTCTGTCAACAGCATAGGGAAGAGTGAAAATTATTTGCAGAATGATACATAGAAACCAAAACTTTGGCCTGGAGCCACAAAACTAGTAATAAATGTGCTTAACATGACTAAACTATCCTATGTGAAAGAACTAGATGCCACATAAGGGATGGCCAATTACTTGAATGAGCATGGAAGACTTGAGACTCTAAATGAGCTATGGAGAGTCACAAGCTATATGCCATGAGCCATGAGCTACAAGCCACAAGCCATGAACACGCATAACAAGGTACCCTCCTCGGCCCATTGAGCATACATAGTGGGAGCTCCTTCCTTGACACCCCTAAGCCTATGTTATGCAAAACATGTACTCCTTCCTTGTCCATAATCATAGACAATAGAAACTCCTTCCCTGACACCCTGAAGCCTTGAGCCTCTATGTTACTCTGAGTGTGACTGATGAGCTACCTTCTTACAAACTCTATGACCTCCCAGAAGCAGTGACATAAAGCTGATGCTCATCACTAATAGGACAGGTCCAAGAACTCGAAGGAATTGCTTCAAATTCCTTGCATGCCTCCCAATGTAATAACTACACTGATTAGCCAGTTTCCAATAGTCCGAAAGGTGAGCCTAGATTCCGAATTGGAGCATCTTTGCAACCAAATAAATTCTACAGGTCACATATTGCCCCACGACTAATGGACGTCCAATCCCAACCTCCATGCAAATGAAGAGAGAAAAATCCCAATGTTAGGTATCGAACCTAGCTACTAGAGAATTGCAAAGAGGATCAACATTGAAATTATCCCACACCATGGCTCGAACGGAAACCTAAATAATATTTTAATTCTCCATGAAATGAAATGAATGAATACTATCTCTGCACGCCAGAGCATTAGGCCAACACAATTCATCCTAAGGTCGAATGACCTTATAATCATCAGACGCCATCATAAACCAAACACTATGGTACTAGATTGCATTAACGGTGAAGGCTCTAGGAATGAGTGAATTTAATGGGGCATACAATTGAGCTATGGTTGATGCATGACCCCCTAGGTGGAGATCGAATCTTCCAAGAGTAGTCTTGTCAATTGGAAGACTACATTCACACCCAGGATGGGGGTGAATATGCACATATACATTAATAACAATAAATTCCTTGTTTGATGGGAGATGAAGCAAGTGAACCATCAACCAATGAGGAACCAAATGTGAGTCAATCAACTTGAAAATAGAGGTAGACCAAATGTAGAGCCCCCTAGAAGCCCCATCTAGTCCAATCACTCTAAGCTTAGAATTCTTCCAAAATTTTGAAAACTTTTGGAGGGTATCTTGTTCCCCCATATTTGTCTCATGGAGCAAGAGGATGGCCAACATTTCCTTTTTTATTATAGATTTAACTATAGACATCTATTGATCAGAGCCTGACCCCCTACAATTCCAAAAGACGAATTTCATTATTTATTGTGCAATTTGTTGCCTCCAGAATGGAGGCCAGGGGTGTTTTTATTGACGTTTATACTAACCATTTTGGATGGATCAATTATTGTTTTGGTACCCATTTCATTATTTTTTTTTATAATTTTTTTCTCATTCCGGAGCTACCAATTCGTCTTCCTCTCTACTTTTCTCTGCGAATGATTTATTTCCATTTCCTTGTTCGCATATGATTTTTCATCAACAAATCTTGCTGGTAACCCTCAACCTTGTGTTTTGAGGGCCTTTGGAGAGTGGAATTATTATTGTTATGAATCTAAATCCTCCCCTTGAGTCCCATAGAGGCTTCCTCTAAGGGAGCATCCCTTTTGGTGCTAGAAGAGAATATGGCTTAGTGGGGCTTGGAGCCTTCCCCATCATCATTTTAGTAGTTAGGATTTTCCATTCTTCTAGAAAATGTTTTAAGATATTGAAGCTATTGTTTGGATCTAGGGATCTATTGTTATTAATAGCATAGGTTCCCTCTCTAAGCGTTGTCCTTTACTTTTTTGGAGACATGGGACCTTTCCCTTTCTGCCTTGTAGTGGCTTGAGGAGGAGCATGGTTGTTTATCCTTGTCAGGCCTATTCTCCTATTCTATTACTGCCATTATTATCCATCATTACTCTACTTTAGCTTCTCTTCTTCCTTATTATTACAATCACATGTGAAATGGATATATTCGTGGAAAAACTTGTATTTAAATGGAATTTGATTATAATCAAATTCTTATATATGAGATCAATTGTCTACGTTTAGATTTATTATTGTTGGTAAACACTTGTCTAGCTCCACCTCCAAACAGATCTTGGTGCAAGTTTGCAACCCTTCTTGTGGCTCATCTCTGTCGATGTGATTTCTAAGAGCATTTCCTATACCACTAAAAGTTTCTTCATTCCAACAATGTAGTAGGAAGAAGATAATTTTAACCCATACTGAGACTTATGTTGGAACATCACATTCATGATTAAAATTTGGACTCCAGTGATCTAGATATAACCCATGGTCTCCCCATGAAGTAGGGGTTATTCCTAAAGATGAGATCCCAATTTTCTTTTACTTCGGAAAGGAAGGTGTAATTCCAATGTCAACAAAATGACACTGAAACCTTACTTTTAATCTTGGGTATCCGGTTCTCATCGATCCATGCTCACAAGGATCTCAAAGAGGGTCATAAACCCATAAAATGACAAATAATTATCCTATCTGCAAGGTTCAAGGTCATTGATATAGATTGAGGTGTTAACCTCCACCTTTGGAATGTTGTTGACCTTCTTCAGAAATTTTGAGGATTTAACCTTCTAAAAATGTCGCCCTCTAGCAACAAGGGCATTAAATTCCACTCTATGTGGAGGAGGTGGCAGGGGTGAGATGGGGGTCCTCTTGAACCTTGAGCCATTTTCGACAAATAAAGGAAAGCAACAAAGGGTAACGGGATGAGGAATGCACACTAGGTTTTGTTTGATTTTTCCATAATTAATTTACATTTCAAAAGTAAAACTATATTATAATGTTATAAATGACTAAATTACAAATATTAAAATATCATTTTAAAATTTATTTTTAATTGAGCACTTAATAAATACAATTATATGAATTTATGTTTTATAAATTTTATATATAATTAAAAAATTATTAATTTTTTTTTTTAATTTTTATAAATTTTTTCCAATAGCTTATATAACTTAATAATTCTCTTTAATATATTGATGTGTTAGTTTTATTAGATGTTTAATAAATTATGTTTTTACAATTTTATATATAATTAAAAAACTATTAACTTTTTTTTTAATAAAATTTATTAAAAACTTTTCATGGTTTATATAACTTAATAATTCTCTTTTAATATATTGATGTTTAGTTTTTAATGGTTTAATTTAAATTTCTAATAAAATTATAATTATATCCAATATATAATTGGAAATTTAATAATATATTGACTTTTAATTATTATATATTATTATTATTATTGTTTTTTATTTTTTATTTAAATATAAATGGTTTTGTTTAAAGAATTATCAAAAGAAATCTACATATTTTTTAAAATTTAATAGTAAGCCATACAAATTGTTATATAAATTTAGAAAAATAAGCACATACATTTTATAAAGACTTTTTAAAATACAAATTTATAGAGTAAGAATTAATTTTTGATTTAACATTTTAAATAAAATTAATTGAATCTCAAAAACACTTGATCATCTCAATCTTCAATCTAATAATTAAATTCATGATAAATATGCTCAATGAAGATAGACACTTACAATTCTCATATTTGTAACTGTCAAGATAATAAGACTAATACTTTAACTATAGTCATCCAATGAATCAATCTATTATAACTTTAGAATGCTCAACACTTTTAAAGACCAATGCCTTTTATTTTTCTAAAAACAAAAAGGAATTTCAAAGAGTTACTAAGTCATTTCTACAACTCTCATATTTGAAGCTGTCAAGATAATAAGACTAATATTTTAACTGTAGTGATCCAATGAATCAATATATTATAACTTTAGAACCCTCAATACATTTAAAGACCAATGTCTTTTATTTTTCTCAAAATAAAAGGAATTTCAAAGAGCTACTAATTCATCTGGGGTATTGGTTCCTCAACTTTATGCTAGCTTTACCAAATAATGATGATGTGTAGGTTCTCAACTTTCTGCTGGCTTTATCAAATAATAATGATGTGTATTTCAATGAAACATAATACAAACTCCACAAAGACCTGGAACCATTGACATTCTCTATTGGAAAACTCCAAGGTAAATTATGTTTAAAATTGAGACCATGCTAAGACTTACCTATAAGGATCACATTATCCTTCTTTATTTTAGCTCAAAATGCTCTATAAAAAAAATCCAGGATAAGTTGTGTTTAAAATTGGTACCATGTCGAGACTTAGCTATAGTGACCACATTATCCCTCTTTCTTTCAGCTCAAAATAGTCTATAAATAAATTCAAAAGTAAATTATGTTTAAAGTTAGGACCATGTAGAGACTTAGCTATAGGGACCACATTATCCTTCTTTCTTTTAGTAAAAGTCAAGGAAATCATATGTGTGACCAAACTTGGATTGTCTTTTTTACTTTTAAGTAGCACCCAATTTTTATAAAGCCATAATTATGAAGAACATAAGAGGTTAGCCCAATAAAAGATATAACCATCCTATCATATATCCACTACACATATTTTGAGGGTGCCCCATAATTCTGGAAGCCATTTCAAAGTTTAAAGAACCTCTTGACACACTTGCAAAATGAAAAAGATTAAACAAAAAAATAATTCATTAATTCTTTGTGAATCATTTCTTTAATCCTCTTTATCCATTTTGTTTTTCTTTTTTTGCTTTCTTTCATCCTATGTCAAAACATTGTTTCTCATTACTATCCACACAAAATTATTGTTTTTTTACTTTTCCATTTCCAAAAAAATCAACCACAATCATTTACCATCACCTTACTCATCAAAAGAAAAAGCAACTCCATACCCCAGTTTTGCAATTAGAATACTTATAACCTTATTTGATTACTAAACTAGTTGATCTTCCTCTTCATTCAAAATGATGGCATAATAGAAAACAATTTGATTATAAATAATTCATTCTTACATGAAGCCTTCTTATAGACCAATATTGTCTTCCAAGATTTAGGGTGGAAACCATTCTACTTGATAATCATATTTTCGTACATGTACAAACATGATAGGTCCATAATCACTTAAATGATTTGTCATGTAAATTGTGAGAGAAAAAAAAAACTTAGATTATCATATTTTCTTAAACGTACAAACTTGATAAGTCCATAATGCACACTGACTTGAATGTTTTCTAAATTCTTAAAACAAAATATTTACTAAATACCTATTTTCCCAGCCATCCACCATTCCAAGACCGGTATGACAAAAATCACACTCTTCTAAATAACAATATTTTATTTAGAAATTTAATACAAAAATTTAATACAACTTTAAAACCATTAACAATTATGTAAAAAGGCAACAATATTTAAAACAAGTTAAACGTTAGGACATAGTGAACAACAAAAATTCCACTAGAAGACGAATTTAAAGGCATTGATTTTGATAGTTCTATTTATTTTTTAAAATATTAACATTCAGACAATGTCTCAGGTAGGTGTTTTTTTAGATTTTCTTTTCTCTAATATATCTAGCCTATGCAAAAATAATCTATGAATAGACTTCATATAACCTAGGAACATACTTTGGATATTACCCGACACAAATATAATCCGTACAAACAGTTCTAATAGACATCCCTATTGGAAAGGTGAAGGAGAAAAAGCATGAATTCACACATAAAACATGTGATGTTTCTCTTCTATTAATCACACAAAACATGATGCTTAAAATGAACCCGATGAAGGATATTTATCCTTTTCCAACTAGCTACTCACCTTGACATGCAACCACATGTAACCATACACTAAAAGTCATCTATCACTTAACTCGACTTGACTTAACACTCAAACACTCAACTGTTCAATCAATCAGTTAACTGACTCTCTATGTTTAGCCAGCTCCACATTTAGGAGTAATTATCTTAATTTAACACTCTCGATTAATTAGGACTGCTAAACTAAAACATGACTCATGACAACTCAAACATGACTACTGGTCTATGTCTCACCTAGGCTTACAACACCCAAGTTTCTTCTATGAAACTCAAACCCATATTGTGCTAATGACTTAGTCAATATATCAGCAAATTGATCACTAGATTTACAAGGCTTCAAGTGAACTTCTCCATTTCTCACAAGTTCTCTAATAAAGTGATATCTAGTATCAATATGCTTGCTCTTCTGATGAAACACATTATTCTTTGATAGTGCAATCGTTGAGGTGTTTTCACAATATATTACTATTGATCTTTGTTGTTTCTACTTGAGTTCATCAAATACTCTTCTTAACCACACTGCTTGACATGTTGCTGATGTTGCTGCTACATATTCTTCTTCTACTAATGTAAGTGTCACAATGGGCTCCTTCTTAGATGCCCATTAAATCACACCCGAACCAAGATGGAACACAAAACCAGAAGTGGTCTTCCTATCATCCAAACTGCGTGCAAAAACACTATGTGTGTATCCAATCAAATCCTTTTTTCTGTGCTTGCATACATTATGCCACAATCTCTAGTTCTTGCTATGTGTGTCTTTTGGAGTCTCCATAAATCTAGAAATCAAACTCACTCTTTGCATGATATCCAGTCTTGTAGCTGTGAGATACATGAGGTTGCCAACCAATCTTTTGAATAGAGTTGGATTGACATATGATCCTACATCATCCTTGCTTAACTTTGTACCTGTTGCAACTCGTGTAGGGACTAGTTTGCAATTTTCCATCTTGAATATTTTCAATAATATTTGGAATATTTATTTTGACAAATAAAAATTCCTTTTTCAGATTGCTCAACTTCTACGCCAAGAACATATTTCATGAGACCGAGATCTGTCATCTCAAATTCTTTCATCATGGCTACTTTAAATTCATTTATCTCAAAATCACCTGTAAAAATCATGTCATCAACATATAAGAAAACAATTAAAATCTGTCCATGCTCATTTACCTTTGTGTATAAGGTAGGTTCAATTTTTCTTCTGCAAAATCCATTCTTAAACTTGTAGCTGTCGATTCTTCTATACCAAACTCTAGGTGCTTACTTCAGTCCATAGAGCAATTTCTTCAACCTATAAACTTTCTCTTCATTGCTCTCAACTTCATATCCTGGAGGTTGGTGCACATAAATTTCTTCTTCTAGAATTCCATTCAAGAAGGCTAATTTCACATCCATCTAGTATACTTTCCACTTGTTTTGAGATGTTGTGGCTAGAACTGCTCTTACAGTATCAAATCTGGCTACCAAAGAAAACGTTTCTCCAAAACCTATTCCCGGTTGCTGCGAGAATACTTTTTCTACAAGTATATCTTTAAATATGCCAATTTCACCTTTCTCATTCAACTTTGTCTTGTACACCCACTTCACACCAGTGAGATTTTTGTCCTTTGGAAAATCAACCAAATACCATGTATCATTCTTTTCAATAGTTTCAATTTATTCATCCATGGCTTGCACCCACTTTTCATCTCTCATTGCTTCTTCAAATGAAGAAGGTTGGAATGACAAAAATGCAAAATTTGAACTAACATCCAAATCATCATAAATATCTTTCAAGCTTCTCATCCTTCCCTTACCATTGCTTGATTCATAACCTGATTGACTGTTGGGAGAATCTCGATCTGTTAATATGCTTGAAGATCAATGCTGCTCTGAAAACATTGGAGTCCTCATTGGTGTGTCTCTGTTTGGTGTCTTCACCTGTGATTCTTGCTACTCTTTTTCTACTACATCATCTTCTTCCATCAGTGGCACTTGTGTATCAACTATTTTGTCTACAGTTCCATTCCATGAATCTTGTTCTTTGAACACAACATCTCTGCTAATTATGGTCTTCTTTGTGACAGGGTTATACAATTTGTAAGCTTTTCATTACTCACTATACCCAGTGAATATGAAATTTTCACTTTTATCATCCAATTTGCCTCTTCAATCCTTAAGTACATGTGCATAAGCTACACATCCAAAGACTCTGAGATGAGATACGTTGCAATACATACATGACCATGCTTGTTCTGGTAATCTGTTCATCACAATCCTTGTAGGAGATCTCATGATCAACATGCAACTGCTTCTGCCCAATACTCATTAGTCAAGCTTCTACCTTTCAACATGCTTCTTACCATGTTCATAATTGTCCTGTTCTTTCTCTCTACTACACCATTTTGCTGCGGTGTGTACCTGGTTGTAAACTATCTTTCGATTCCATGTTGTTTACTGTAATCATGGAATGCCTTTGAGTCATATTATCCACCATGATCTGACCTCAATACCTTGATCTGTCAATCAATTTGGTTCTCTGCTAAGGCTTTGAATTCCTTGAACTTTGCAAAAGTTTGAGACTTCTTCTTCAAGAAGTAAACCCAAGTCTTTTTGCTATAGTCATCAATGAAAGTAAGGAAGTAACAACTCCCACCAATTGACTGTGTCCTCATAGGACCACACGTCTATATGCACTAGCTCAAGAGGTTGCTTTGATTTGTATGCAACTCCCTTTGAAAAACTTTCATGGTGTTTCTTTCCCAAGATGCAACACCCACAAGTACTGGTAGGTTCTTTAATGGGAGGTAGTCCTCTGACCATCTGTTTCTACTATAACAATCTTAAACCAGAAAAGTGCAAGTGTCCAAATTGAAATTGTCATAACCAATAATCATCAGAACATGCAACTGTAAAAGAACTCACCTAACCACTGTAATTCATAATTAGAGGAAAGAGACTATTCCTCGTCATCTGCACCTTTTCTATAAGTTGCTTTCTTAGGGGCTTGTCATATATAACACATTCTTGACCTTTAAAGATAACCTTGTATCCTTTGTGTATCAATTTACCAACACTTCACAAATTATGTTTGAGACTAGGAACATAATATACCTCTTAGATTGTCTTTGGCTCCCCCTGCTTGGTCAAAGTGTTGACCACTCCTTTGCCATCTACTTCCACAGTTTTGTGAGTCCCCAACTTTACCGTTGCTTTCACAGATTGATCGAAATTTGCAACCAAATCTATGTTGCCTGTCATGTGGTTGCTACAACCACAGACTGGCAGAAGGTTCATGCATGGTATGACAAGCTAGGAACATGGAGTTAGTACTCTTTGTAGTGACATTAGCTCTTTGGTTCCCTCGATCATCTATTTTCTTCCTGCAATCATGAGCATAGTGACCAAATTTATTGCAATAATAACATCTCACCTTTGATTTATCAACTCTTTAATTATTGTTGAAGCTTTTGCAGTTTCTTCCACTTTCATGTTCATGCTCTTCTCGTCCATCTCTCTGACCACCATATCTTCCACTCCGTCCTCTACCTCTCATTCTAATTCTGCCTCAACTTTTGTCTCTTGGAATAGAAACCTGACTTTTGAAAGCAGTCGCTAAAGTGGAATCCTTATTTCTGTCTATCCTTGCCTCATGCAATATAAGTGATCCCATCAACTCATCAACTGTGAATGATGCCAAACCTTTGGCTTCTTCTATGGTTATTACCACAACATCAAATTTGGTAGAAAAAGATTTGAGGATCTTCTCAACCACTGTTTGATCTTTAATCTCTTCACCATAAATCTTTAACTAATTTACAATAGTTATGACCTGATTCATGAAAGAATCAATGTCCTCTATCTCCTTCATCTGCAGACTTTCAAAACCTCTCCCAGTATTCTGCAACTTAACAATATTGACTTTGGTCATACCTGTAAATTTGTCGCCAAAGTATCTCATGCTATTTTTGCTAAAGACGTGATCATAATCTTCTAGAACATTGCTCGGTTCACTCCTTGCTGAATAAGCTAAATCGCTTGTGCATTCTTCTTCTTGTCTTTCTTCCATTGTTCTTTCTCTATATTATTGAGAGCTTGTTCTTCTGCTTCATCTTTAGGTTCTGAAAACCCAAACTAGACATAATCCTAGACATCATGCGCCTGCAACATGGTCGCCATCTTGATGGACCACACATTATACTCTTTGCTTGTAAATGGTGAGAACTGGGGCTAGAAATTTGAGAAAGCCATCTTCCTCCAAAAATACTTTTTTGAAAAAACTCTGAATTTCTCCTTTGTAAAACTCTTTTTCAAAAAATATACCTTCCAATAAAAACCCTTAATTTTTTATTTTATAAAAAAAGCTATAAAAACTTTTTCAAAAAACTCTCTTAATTATGTTTTATATATGAAAATAATCATTAAAATATCTTTATATATAAAAACAAAACACCTTTATAAAATCACCAACAAATTAAAAAAAGATTTACGTGGGTCCAAATCCTTAGTAAAATCTTTTAATAATTTTTTTTTTTTTTAATATGCACTCTTTCAATAAAAGACTTCAAAGACTTCCCACGTATATAAATCTTCGGAACGTTTGCTTCGAATTTTGAAACTATGTTATCTGTAACGCGTTTCTGTGAGTTTACGCGTTAATCCTGTAACGTTTCAAAAATTCACGTAATTTGCGGTTTTCACCTGACCCTGAAAGCGTATAGAACTGTAGGATGGGTTAATGCTCAAACCACGAAAAAATAGATTTTCCTTTTCAGACGGATGACTGCAAACCTGTTCTCTCTAGCTCTGCGTATAGCTCTGATACCAATTTATTGGAAACTCAGAGATGACAAAGAATGAATTCACACATAAACGGTGTAACCTCCCTCTGATACTAATTTGTTGGAAAGACAGAGGACAAAGCATGAATTCACAAGATGCTACTATTCTATTGATCATACACAACATGATACTTACAATGAACCTCTTGAAGGGTATTTATCATTTTCCAACTAGCTACTGGCCCTGACATGCAATCATAAACTAAATTCATCTATCACTTGACTCAATACTCAAACAATTAACCACCTTGAGTCAACACTCAAACACTATAACTTAACTCAAATTGACTCAATACTCAATCAACAACCTTGATTCAACACTCAAACACTCAACTGATTCTCTATGTTTAACCAACTCCACATGCAGAAGTAATTGTCTTATTTTAACAATCCAGTGGCAACCTTGGAACGGGGATAATTTCTAGTGGCCCCGCCTTTGCCATAGTAATTCCAAACTTCTCTGTCATGTCCACTTCTTCTGCACTCATGCCCTTCGCTGGTGCCCACTCGAATGAATGGATGAGAGAAGCCAATACCAGATGAATTATCTGACTCGCCAACGGAAGCCCCGCGCATATTCTCCTTCCTGCTCCGAATGGTATCAGCTCGAAGTGTTGTCCCCTGTAATCCACGCTATTCATCTTATCATCGAGAAATCTCTCAGGGACGAATTTAGATGGTTGATTCCAGATGGTAGGGTCCCTTCCGATTGCCCACATGTTGACGATTACCTGGGTGTGTTTGGGTATCAAGAATCCCTCAATCTCACAATCACTATCTGCTCTGTGTGGAAGGAGAAGTGGAACTACCGGGTGCAACCTCAAAACTTCTTTTACCACTGCACAAAGATAAGGGAGACGGTCACTATCACTTTCTTCCACCCTTTTATTGCGACCAACTACCTGGTCCAACTCGGCCTGGGCTCGTTTCATTTTCTCCGGATTGCATATGAGTTCTGCCATCGCCCACTCCATGGTCTTCGCAGTAGTGTCGCTTCCCGCCCCAAATATGTCCTGCATCAAGCAATTGGCCATAAGATAAATTACTTTGGCAGCATGAATTCCCTAGTAAACTCCGATACTTTAGAATAAGATACCATCTATCATTAAATACGTCAATAGCCTTATAGTATGATACCAACAACGGAGAATGGAAATGATTACAGTTAAGTAGACTCTGATGTCGGTGAGAGTAAAATCATCGCCTCTCATATCCAGCAGAGCGTCCAACAGATCCTCAGGACCATCACTCGCGTCCGTCGTTTTGGCTTTTGTGGCGAGGCGGTTCTCTATGAATTTGTCAACAATGCCAAATTCCCTTCCCAAATAGAATGTTGTGTTACGTCTCACACCCTGAGGATCCAACCACTGAAGAAAGGGAAAGAAGTCCACCAAATTGGGAGCTCCTGCATTCACCGCCCATTGCCAAAGACTGTCTTTGAACTCTTGGAAAGCTGGAGAATTGGGATGGAACATGTCTTTACCAAAGGCCATCTTGCCTAACGTATTAAGAGCGAAGTGGGCCATCATATCTCCGATGTTTACACTCTTCCCCTCTGTACTTCCCAACAGAATCTGCTTGATTGTTCGGAATACTTCATCTCTTCTCAAATGTTGCAGGGCTTCCAACCTCTTGACGCTGAAGAGCTTTGTATTGGATATGCGTCTGAGCAAACGCCAGTGGGATCCATATTGGGCCCAAATTACTGAGGACTTGTCGTAAGAAAGGCACTGAATTGACTGTATGACCGTCCGGCCCGCAAAAACATGGTCATGGGTTTTGAGAACTTGCTTTGCCATGGCCGGAGAGTGTTGGGTATTTTTCGTTTGCAATGGGAAAATACCAAAACCACAAATACCACAGAGCCAATGCTCTGTTTCCTTTGCTCTACTCCAGGATCTTTACCCTTAAAAAAAATTCACTGAATAGAGTAATGCACCACCATAAAAGATTTCCATTCATTAAAATAAATTCACAGTTACACATTCATCCTCTTTGCTGAGAGGGATTTACCAAAAACAACATTAAACCAAAACTTTGTTTTCACCTGAGAATTTACAGAGACATATTCATCCTCTTTCACTCAGAGGGAATCACCAAAACATTACAAAAGAAATTACTTTGCCTCCTATGAAATTTTACACCACTGTGTAAATATTTCATTTACATTCACTGCTGTGTGAAAACAAAAACTTACAGGGAGTTACAAGTTTACCTTTTCACTTGTGTGAAACAACTCATGGATTTGGAAACAAAACAACCCACTGGTTTTTCATTCACTTCTCCTCCTGCACTGCTGTGCAAACTTTACTTTTTACATCACCAAGACAAAAATGATTTTACACTGCTGCTGCATTTTTCTTTTACATTCCAGAACAAAACATATTCACACACACTCCTGTGTGTTCCTTCCCTGTAATACAAAATTACTCTCTGGTTATTCACGGGTTCTGCAGACCCTCAGTTTTTACTTGCTGCCCCTCACACTAAAAACTACACGCACATAACATATTACTATTACTTTTTGATCCCCACGGGTGTTTTGTTTCACATGACAAAATTTGGGGTCAACGCCTTTTTTAAAAACATATATTAAAAACAATAAAAAAACTTACGACATGCTATGCCCATATTTCCTATTAACTTTGCCGTATAAAATATTTATCACCCTACCAAAACATATGACATCGATTAATATAGCGTATGGAATGGTCCACGCATAATTAAATTTTAACAGGCCCCGTACGCGTACCGTGAGGACTTTAACCGGCGGACAGCTTCCAGGAGATCGAACGGCGGAGAGAGAAGCCTCATGATCAGACGGATATCGGACAGGGTAAGTTGGGTAAAAGATACCTTCCGATGGATGTGACTTGCTGATGTCAGGCCAGCATCACTTGCTGGACAATTGTCAGCTCCCAATTGCATCGGAGCTCGTTGCACGGAAACTACCTTTCGCTGAAGGGTGGTGCGATATGATACCGGCTGGTTTTGATTTCCTGCGGTGGTTTTCAGTTCCCGTTGACTGCTGATCCGCGCGGGCAGTGAATTGCCATCCATCATTGCCCACGTCCGTCGCTGTTCCCTGCAACCTGCAGTTGGAATTAACATTCCAACACTCCCCTTTAATTTCAACTGCTGGGCATTCGGTCTTACCCAAACACTTCCTCAACTCCTTGGCATGCTGCTGTTGCAAAAGAGTCTTCCTCTTAACAGAGGGATTAGCCACTGTCTACGCTGAAAAGCATCTTCCTCTAAACTAGAGGGATTCACCTGTCTATGCTAAAAAGCATCTTCCTCTTCATAGAGGGATTCTCCAACACTGCTTCACATGCAGTTCCACAAGCAACAAAATAGTCTTCCTCTTAATAGAGGGATTAACCTGAAACTGTGCTTAAGAGCACCTTCCTCGTGATAGAGGGATCCACCATAACAATGCGCTGAAAAACACCTTCCTCTTGACAGAGGGATACACCTGTGACTATGTTGAAAAGCATCATCCTCTTAATAGAGGGATTTACCTGTGCTTAAGAGCACCTTCCTCGTGACAGAGGGATTTACCATGACACTGTGTTGAAAAGCACCTTCCTCTTTAACAGAGGGATACACTAAGAACTTCACTTCCTCTCACTGAGGGATTACTGCCAAACACTGCTGTCCATTACCTTTCATTTTTTTTCAACAAAACTTTATGCTGCTGCATATTCTCTGCTGTACTGTTGTGCCATCTTCTTTGCTGCGTCTACCCCACACTGCTGTGTCTACACTTGCTGTTGTGTCGCTACACTTCACTTACATTTCTTTGCAAACTCTGCATTCTTCAAAGACAGAATGCTCAATCTTTTCTGGAACAATTACTCTGTCCCACCTTACAAATTTACACTGCTGTAAAGAAAAAAATTTCTTTTCCATCTGCTGTTGTCCATTGCCTTTCATTTTTTTTAACAAAAAAAACTTCATGCTGCTGCATTTTCTTATTTGCATTGCTGTGTAAAAAAAACATTTCTTCGCACTACCGTGCTTCTCCTTCTTGTCATCATGCTGCTACATTTTTTTTATGTACTGCTGTCCATACCCATAACCATAGACTCTGTCATCCTGGGTTTTTACTTGCTGCTGCGTTGCCTCTGCAATTTGCACTGTGGCTGTCTTTTGTTTCATCATACTGTTGTGTGCCCATACACTAACTCTTTACTCTCCATTACTTTCACATAGAGAGAAATCATCCTCACGCTGTTTTGCGTTGCATTCTCCACACAACAAAAATTAACACGGGCTGCTGCCATTTCTTTACACCCTTGCTTCACACGATCTTAGTCTTCATTTATTTTTTTTTTAACCCAATGCACTGCTGTGCAGTTCCTTTAATTTTTCTGCTGTCACAAATTTCATTCACCCATGTGCATTAAAAATCTGCTGTCCCTGTTTCTCTTTATGCATTTCATTGCATGCTGAATTGCATATGAAGGAAAACATTACATTTCTTTATTGCTGTGTATTGTACTCACTCTGCTGTGAGTACGTTCTCTCACGTTTCATAGAAGGAAACTACCTTCCATTGCTATGCATTTCAATGCATGTGCTCCATAACAAAATTCAAAAACTGTTGTTTTATATTCTATCTTCCCACTGCTGTGAGGATCTCCATGCTTTGCATACTTTTCTCATTGCACTGCTGCTCTTCACATTTGAGCGCTACTCCTTTTTTTTTCTTCTCTGCTTTTATGGCAGATTCAACTTCATGTTTGTCCCTTAAAAAAAAAGTCTTCATCAAAGAGTGACTGTTAAGACAGTTCAGCAACAAAAAAAAATTTCAAGCTCCCCTTTAATGTGTGCTTGTCTTCTTTTGGCAGATTTTTCTCAAAACAAATTTGGATCCACTTGGGAGTTCAAGGAATTTTCAGATTTCCTTTCCTTCCTTCTCCATACTTGTGTAACTTTCTTCTTTTGCATGGGTCTAGCTTGTGTAAGAGCCCATGTCAAATTACAATCTCGTGCCATATGCCCAATGTCATGACACTTGAAACATTCAACATTGTTCATGAATAAAAATTCATGATTTCTTCTTGTGAAATTATTTCTTGGAGACTGTCGGGGACCACAACATCTATCTCCATGAAATGTTCTACAATCTTTTGCCATATGACCAAAGTTTGAGCAAGAATAACAATAACCCAAAAATGAACTTTGGTACCTGGGAGATGGAGGTTTCCTTGACGTACTTCTGAAGCCTTGCTGCCTTGAGATCCTTTGCTGATCACCATTGCCTCTTGCCTTTTTGACATCAGCTACATTTCTTCTTGGAGCTTGTTTTCTACTTGGAGCAGGATTTCTTCTATGGCAGCCTTCATTTTTCTCCTTGCCTTTGCTGGAACTAGGAGCATCACCATTTCTTTCTGGCTTCTTCACATCTCCTTTGCTTAAAGCATTTTCATCCTTGTTTGAAGATTCACCTACATACCTAAGTCCTGATTTATCAGATGGAGATCTGTGATAGCTGAGCATGTCATCCAAAGCTTGAGAGCTTTTCATGATCTTGTTCATCCCTTCAACCTTTTTCTTGAGGAGGACAATCTCTTCTTCTAATCTTTCACACTCAGCATTCTTCTTTGTAAGCTGTCCCTCAGTTTCTTCCTTGCTTCGGGTAGCTTCAGCTGCTGCTATTTTAAAAGAGATTATATCTGACTTCATTTTGGAGATTTCTGCTTGGCTGCTCTCCATTTTCTTCTCAGCTTCTTGTGCCTGCTTCTTGGCTTCTTGTGTCTGCTTCTTGGCTTCTTGTAGCTCAGACTTAAGGGAGGATACCTCTACCTTGTACTGTCCAATCTCTTCTACAAGTTTGTTCACTCTTGTGCCTTTGTTCAAGTTGATTTGACAAGGCATCTTCCTGCTTCTTTGCTTTATTTAACTGATTTGTCATGGATATGACTTCTTCTTGATGCTTCCTTTTGCTTTCATCAAGTTTCTTCTTAAGCTTGGAAAGCTCTTCATCCCTTTCTTGCACTTGAAGCTTGATGAGGTCAACCTTCTCATTTTCAGCTTCTATGATGGGTTCAGAATTTTCTTCTTGATTCATGGTCATGGTCAGTGCTCCCTCTGCATGAAGCTCATGCAGTCTATCCCATATATCCTTTGCTGATGAATATTTTCCTAGATTCTTTTTTACAGAATCAAGCAAGCCATCTAGGATTATCTTTGCTGCTCTTGCATTGTATTCCTTGGATTCTTCATCCATCTTACTATCATCAATCACTGACTCCTAAATTTCAATGCCTTCAGACTTTAAGAAAGCCCTGATTTTTATTTCCCATATATCAAAGTCCCCATCAAACTTTGGAGCCTCAAATAAAATGCTTTTAAATAGATTGTCTTCTATTTTAACAGGGGAGGGAGACACAACCTTAGGGGATTTGGACACCTTCTTCTTTGATCTTGCCATTCTTGACTATTTTTAAAATCCCTGACTGTGTTTTAAAACCACTGACTGTTTTTTTTTTTAACAACAACTCAAAAACATGAGGAATACCTGAATCCCTTTGGCTGAAACTTCACACAGCTGGAGAAGCTTTACTGCTGCTGCAACAAGGGTCTTTCCTTCAGCTTCTTTGACACTTCAAAGAGCATGAACCTGCTCTGTCACCATCAAAGAGCTGGACTAGCTCTGATACCACTGTTGGGTATTTTTCGTTTGCAATGGGAAAATACCAAAACCACAAATACCCCAGAGCCAATGCTCTGTTTCCTTTGCTCTACTCCAGGATCTTTACCCTTAAAAAAAATTCACTGAACAGAGTAATGCACCACCATAAAAGATTTCCATTCATTAAAATAAATTCACAAATACATATTCATCCTCTTTGCTGTGAGGGATTTACCAAAAACATCATTAAACCAAAACTCTGTTTTCACCTGAGAATTTACAGAGACATATTCATCCTCTTTCACTCAGAGGGAATCACCAAAACATTACAAAAGAAATTACTCTGCCTCCTATGAAATTTTACACCACTGTGTAAATATTTCATTTACATTCACTGATGTGTGAAAACAAAAACTTACAGGGAGTTACAGGTTTACCTTTTCACTTGTGTGAAACAACTCATGGATTTGGAAACAAAACAACCCACTGGTTTTTCATTCACTTCTCCTCCTGCACTGCTGTGCAAACTTTACTTTTTACATCACCAAGACAAAAATGATTTTACACTGCTGCTGCATTTTTCTTTTACATTCCAGAACAAAACATATTCACACACACTCCTGTGTGTTCCTTCCCTGTAATACAAAATTACTCTCTGGTTATTCACGGGTTCTGCAGACCCTCAGTTTTTACTTGCTGCCCCTCACACTAAAAACTACACGCACATAACATATTACTATTACTTTTTGATCCCCGCGGGTGTTTTGTTTCACATGACAAAATTTGGGGTCAACGCCTTTTTTAAAAACATATATTAAAAACAATAAAAATACTTATGACATGCTATGCCCATATTTCCTATTAACTTTGCCGTATAAAATATTTATCACCCTACCAAAACATATGACATCGATTAATATAGCGTATGGATGGTCCACGCATAATTAAATTTTAACAGGCCCCGTACGCGTACCGTGAGGACTTTAACCGGGGGACAGCTTCCAGGAGATCGAACGGCGGAGAGAGAAGCCTCATGATCAGACGGATATCGGACATGGTAAGTTGGGTAAAAGATACCTTCCGATGGATGTGACTTGCTGATGTCAGGCTAGCATCACTTGCTGGACAGTTGTCAGCTCCCAATTGCATCGGAGCTCGTTGCACGGAAACTACCTTTCGCTGAAGGGTGGTGCGATATGATACCGGCTGGTTTTGATTTCCTGCGGTGGTTTTCAGTTCCCGTTGACTGCTGATCCGCGCGGGCAGTGAATTGCCGTCCATCGTTGTCCACGTCCGTCGCTGTTCCGTGCAACCTGTAGTTGGAATTAACATTCCAACAGAGAGGAGACTACCACTGTAGTTTTCATTCCGAGAGAGACACACATGAGAGGGCCGTACTTCTGAGCGAGGTGGAAGAGAGCTTCGTGGGGTTTGTTAACCAACTGGAACAGGTTTCCCACTATCGGCCACCCTGGAGGTCCCGGAGGAAGCCTGCGATAAGTCTTCCTCCTCCACAGATCAAAGGCAAAGAATATAAAGACGGAGGTGAGCCCTGTAACAGAATACCATAACATCCATCCATTATCCATTGAGATTTATTGCAGAGGCGGCAAATTGGCAACTATTGAGAGCTAAGCTAAATAGGACTATAGATAGAGGTAATAGACAAGTATAAATACACGAATACGAGCCTTTGCCCTAATTGAAACCATCGATTCACGGAAAAAATAAAAGTAAATACATATAGAAATGCATATAACGGCGTTGTCTATTCAGGCCAGACTTTCACGTAGATTGTGACTTTTTGGCGGGTGATTTTTTTTTTCAAGAAATCTGATCGTTGCAGTGTTCAACTAGAGACTATAATGTAGAGGATGGTGATTTTTTTCGCAAATTTTTTGTAACTTATTTGACTGTTGCAATGTTTAAATGATTTTTTTATATAAATTCAATACCATCAAGAACTCAAACGCATCCAAAATTCTGAAGCTTTACAGCTGTGACCCTAACCCTGAACCAAAAAAAACCCTAACCATGAACAAAACTTGTACAGAATATCACACGGTCTGGTCTTAATCTTTTCACAGTGATGAGATCATCTACGGAGTTGCGTGAAATCGACGTTGAACGGGGAACTAGAAAGGGGATTTATGCCCACCTACGACTCAAGTTATCTTGTTCAGGATATGCATGAGCACGTTGGGTTTGAATAGCAGTTCTATGAAGACATTTAGGTATTTGAATACAACGGTCATTCTCTGCATCAGAGTTAGTTGGACTGTATTCGCTTATTTATAAAAATCACTATTGGGAATCGGAAGTGCGCCGGACTGTATTAGGAAATAAACTTCGCCATCAGCTACATTTTAAATAAAATTTGTAGTCCTTGATTTAGATTCTGTGTATACATTTATATTTTCCCAACCATGAATTATTTAATGATTTGGAAAATGGGGAAGATTTTGGTTTTCTCAAGAAGTGAAGCATTTATGGGTGAATTGAAGCATTTAAAATTTGTAGTCCTTGATTTAGATTCTGTGTATACATTTATATTTTCCCAACCATGAATTATTTAATGATTTGGAAAATGGGGAAGATTTTGGTTTTCTCAAGAAGTGAAGCATTTATGGGTGAATTGAAGCATTTGTGTGTGAATTGAGAGTGAAAAATGGTTTAAATAAATATTGTTTTGCGAAATATTAAGTATTTAATAAGTATTTTTTGTAAGCATATATAAAAAGGTTTTTATTAATATATAAATATTTTTATATGGATAGTAAGAGAAGTAGAGATATTGGTTTTCAAAATTAGAGTCTTAATATTAACATCAGTTACATCCATATTTTATGAGTAGAGTGAAAAACCGTATAACTAATAGATGATAATGAAGGACTAGGGCAACTCCAGTGCAATGAAGAGACCATAACACGAGATCAGAGCAAGGACACTATATAACAAAATTACAAGATTGTTCCAACAGAAGAGCAGTTCCTGTAAAGAAAGCTATATGTATGCCATTGGAGATATCAAAAGATCAACTACCCGTCATTTGTGACAAAATAAAGTACAACACAATACAATATCAACCACATTGCGACCATCTATTGCATTCAGTCAGAAAAGAGATATACCAGTGTAGACCTTCAACAAAACTGTAACAACACTTTCTAGAAAGACATATTAATTAAGTTGACAAAACCAAGCACTAGAAATCCACTTATGTCTTATATGATCATTGGCGAAAGAGGAGATGTAGCAAATGGATGAGAAGTAGCAGTCATTTGTGTATTGATTAAAACATGAGGCCTAGTGAGTTCCTCAGATTCCGAGTCTAAAATGACATATTTCTCCACCCTTCGCAGACATTAAACCATATCATCAAGGAAAAAATAAACATTCCTGAGCATTCTCTTCATATCTTCTTGACCTGCAAAATTTTTGCAGCTATCCACGTGCTTATCATGTAGGACCAAGTTAAAGAGTGTGTCCATTTGTTGGTGGACTGCAAGAGAGTGTAAGAAATGCAATCTCCTCTCCCTAAATTTCCCTAGATTAGGAATCCTTTTGAGATATGCGATCCTCACTTTGGAATCTGATAAGTAAATCTTATCACCAAATTCTCTTGACTCAAGATGTCAGATTTCCTTTCGTACCTCCATGGGACCAAGTCGAAATAAGATGTTACTGAATTCCATTCAAATAATTGTCGATGAGAAATTGAACTACTTGCGCCCCCTCATCAACTTTCAATGCTCTGTCAAGTAGGCATTGTCACAAAAGGGAGCAAAGAAACCACATGAACTTGACCACTATAATGACAAACATGACAATACCCCAAAAGTTGGGTTGTCAGCCTAAACCAACATACCATGTGGTCTATTTTCACAAGTTCGAAACGTGCTTTCAAATGAGGTATTTGAACATCACCAACTACTTCGATGAGAGAACAAGAACCAATTTTAAACCAACAATGATGATGAGAGTAGAAATTGAGGTTTTTAGACCGAGAGAAAATTAGTGACGTATTATCATCAACACATCACAACTGAAGTCCATAGATAGTAAATATGGAGCGAGTGGAAAGACACACTTCTTGCCAATGCTTTTGTGGACCAAAACCAAAAATTAGAAACCAATGTGGACCATAAAACACATTACGAGACCAGAAGAGACCAAAGTCTAATACATATTAAAATCACCAATTGCTCTATTACCCAATGAGAGATGGAAATTCTCTAAAAACCATATGGAGAAACTTCCCAGATACCATACTATAGAAAGGAGAACAAGGCAATTAAAGGAGATACCTAGAGAGTTAGTCCCTTGAGGTGCCGAAGCAGGAGGGACCACAACTAGTTCAAACACTAAACTTATTGCAACGTTGTGTAGATATAAGACTAAGAACATTGACCCCTTTCGAAAGTCCAAGACTGAAGATTATAAAAAACACAATTCCACTGTCCTTAGAAAGAAGAGAACATCCCAACTTGCTAGAAGATGAGAACATGCAACCTCGACATCTAATGTAGAGCATGACAAAGGAAAAGGAGCGGGTAGGTAAAGATTTCTCCTCCCCACCACTTTCGATCTCCTCATAACATCATCGTTCAAAGAAAAACACTATAAAAGAACTATAGTTAAGAATTATGTGAGGCAAGAAAACTATTTATAAACTGTAGGAATGTGAGAGAAAAACTAGTGTTATGCTTGGCACACTTATTAAGAAAAATATTCCTTTTATTAAGAAAAATATTTTTAAAAATGTTACATATCTCTGTATATATATTATTTTTGTTATTAATATTTAAAATGTTTACGGAAACTTCATATTAAAAATAAATTAATTACAAATCTCCCTAGAAACCTATTAATAGAATAATAATTCTATCCCTTTATATATAAAATCTATATTAAATTTTTCTCTCTCTCTCAAACATATATATATATATTTCTGTTGTTTTATATAATATATGCATAGTTAAAATTGAAATATTTTATTTATGATTCACATTCTACATATTAAAATGTTAATACATGTCCAATCATATTTAAAAAAAGAAAGCATATACATGTCATATGACTGAAAAATTAATGAATTATAAACCAAAAAAATCTATTTAATAGAAAAGGATCTCTCTCTATATATATATATGCATGCTACATGTCAAATGAGTAAAAAAATCAATGGATTAAAAAAAAAAAAACTATTAATGAAATAAGAACTCTTCTTCTTTCTTTATATAATATATATATAATATATATATATATATATAATTTTTTTTTACCTAGTAAAATATATATGTTTATTTTGTTTTGTATTGTATAATATATAGATAGTATACATTGAAATATTTATGGATTATTCACACACTACACATTAAAATGTTAATAATTGTCCCCATTATATTTGAAAGTACAAAATATACATCCATAAAACACTCTCTATATAGAATATTATTTTTGTTATAAATAAATATACATCCATAAAACACTCTCTATATATAATATTATTTTTGTTATAAATACATTTTAAATGTTACATGCTTATTTATTTTCCATATATATATATGTCACTCTATAATTAAAAAATAATGAATTACAAATCTGGACACACACAGATATATATATAATATATATATATATATATATATATATATATATATATAATTATATTGTTTGAGATTGAAATATTTTATATGATTTCACATCATTCATTAAAATGTTAATACATGTCTTAATCATATTGGAAATAGAAAAAAATATATCCTCAAAATTCTTAATTTTATTATAAATATTTTTTTAAAAGGTTATATATATAAATATATATATATTATATATATATATATATATATATATAGTTATTAATATTTAAAATGTTATTCTGAATTCCTTATTAAAAAATGAATGAATTACAAATATTGTTAACAAACATATTAGTGGAATAAAAATTCTCTCTCGATAGAATTTATTTATAGTATCTTCATGCCAAGTCTCATCATTTCTGAGTTCAGAATTTGGGTGTCCTCAACACGCTAGCTACTTGTGCATTGAGAATTTCTTATGAAAACCACCTTTATAATGAGAAAGCCCATCTCCTTAATGGTTTTGTTAATAATGAATATAGTAGGCACCAGGGCCTTAAAGATTTCCTAAAAGCAAGCAAAGGTCCCAAGGTTAAGAAGGACCCTATAGATCGTGTCTTAGGGGTGCATCTCCCTTCATCCACGGGACCACTGACAAGATTGCAAGGATCCTAAGGAAGCACAATGTTCCGTCGACCTTTAGATCCCTTAACACCATTTAGAGATCCTTAAGATCTGTAAAAGACCCTATTGACCTCAAGGATATGAAAGGTGTTTATGTTATTCCTTGTTCTTGTGGGACCCCCTACGTTGGTGAAATTGGGCGATCTATCAATCAAAGGACTCATAAGCATGTAGCAGATATCAAACATATGAGAACCCAATCTTCAATTGTGGCAAAACATGCGGAAAAGACCAAGCATCATATTTTCATTGAAGAGGCTGAGGTCATTGCTAGGATTGCTCCTTTTCATTACTAGAAGTTTAGGGAGACCATTGAAATTGAAAGGAGGCCAAGTAATCTCGACAGAGATGACGGATGGAAAGTCAACAGTCGTTGGATTCCTGCCCTTTCTTTTTAAGACCCCCCTGTTTTTCTTTCTTTTTGGTTTTGATTTCATCTCCTCGTCTCTTGAATTATTTTGGTTTCTAAGTTATTTTCTTTTCTATTTTAGTGATTTTTTTCTTTTTTTGTTATTCTTAATTCTATATATAATGATAATAATAATAATAATAATAATATTAAAATCCTGTCATAAACATTAACTTAAGTTTAAAATTTAATAGAAAAAAGAGAAGACATAGTAAAGAAGGTCTTTAGGTATTTATTAGCATATTTGTTTAGTTCATTATATAAACAAAGGGTTAAATAATATATATACTTATATAAAAATAATAGTATTTATAGTATCCTAGTTTTTATTTATTCATAATTTATTTATTTTAATTATAAACACGTTTATTTAAGTTTTAGAAATAAACTCATTCATAAATATATAATAAAATGAACTATAATATCTATGTTTGGTCTATCAGTTCTTATTTAATAAAACTCGGTACTTATAATAAATATAGTCTAATACATATCTAATTAGTTAGTTACCCTAATATATTAATAATTTTATATATCTTATTAATGATTTAACTAATTAATTAATTAATTTATCAATTAACAATTATTTATCTCTAATTCTTGGTTCATTTAAATGTAGTTTTTTCTAGACCAGTGAAATGGAACTATTTCTGTTGATTAAATATAGTTGTTTCTTTAATGGTTAGTCTCTCTATTTAACTCAATTCCATGATCTGTTTCTTCATTTTGTCCTGACAATGAACCACACTTGCTTATGGATGACAAAAGACTTAATTCAATAATTCAATATTATTAATTTTTTTAAATGGTTTTTTTCCCAAGTAAAAATCATAATTTCCATTAAGAAGATTAAAATTACATGTTGAAGATGCTAAAAAAACATATCTAAAGAACTAGTGCATAAATAATCACACTAGAAGTCCGAGCCTAAAAATATATGATCTAATCATATCATAATACCAAAAACATCAAAACTACTGATTTTTAAGGCTTTTTAAACAACCAAATATATAGAGACAAAACTGCTGCCATAATTGGTACATAGAAATAATAAAAATGGATCAAATATAACATCATAAAATAAATATGCTGCAAAGTTACTCTCGAGCTCCATCATTCTGGATACCATCTATAAATGGTATGTGTTAATACTCATAATGTTCAATGAGCTCCATCATTCTGGATACCATCTATAAATGGTCTGTGGTAATACTCATAATGTTCAACCTACTCTGTGATCTGTCATCTGGCCCAAGTTTGTTGGTTTCCTACCTTGGAAAGCTCATCAGATATTGTGTTTCTCTCCCTATAATTATGTTGACATGTGATGTCATTAAAATTCTTTTTTATCATTAACACTTCCTCAAGGATGGGCCTCAGTGTGTGCATGTGACATACATAATTTTCATTAAACCAATTAATAACCACAAATATTTTATAAATGTTATATATTAGTTTGGAATAAATTATACATATGACTTATAATGAAGTGTGAAAACATACATTTTTATTTTATTTATTTATTTATTTATATAAGCTTGACATAAAACTATGTTATTTAATATGAACATTAAAATATTTTATTTATATTTTTTTGTTATTAGTATATTTTTATTTTAATTATTACATGCAAACTAAACATAAAATGGATTGTATATCATGTAATATCAATTATATTGTTTTTACATGGCATTTGTAAACTCCATATTAAATAGTAAAAGAATTACATATCTCTTTAATATTACAAAGTAAATTATATTTTTTCCTTTTTACTTTCAATTACTTTATATCTATATAAAGTGGATGTAAATTAAGGTGGTTATTGAAGTATTTGTGAGCGACATTGAGTTATTACTTCTTCTTCTTCTTCTTTTTCTAATTTGTTATTGTAAGTATTATTTTATTATTTTTAAATGTAACATTACATGACGAGATCTCCCTCATACTAGGTTGTAAAACACCTCTCAACGGAATTAGTCTAGATCCATCTTAACTCCAAATTTATAAGTAGCTAGAGGGATCAAATCTGTAGAGGTGCAAACCTCATTTTGAGTAGAAAACTTGAATCTTGATTAAGAGTTAAGTTGAATCTAGGCTAGTGTTAAAAAATGTGCATATTCTATACTTTCTAAATTTGAAAATATAATTAATAAAAAAACAAATATTCTTACCTATTAAACCTAAATTTGAATATATAAATGGATAAAAAACAAATATTCTTACCTTTTAAACCTAAATTGGAATTTATAATTTATAAAAAATAAATATTGTTACCCATTAAACCTAAATATATATAACTAGCCTAGATCCATCTTAACTCGAGAGATCAAATCTCTAGAGATGCAAATATTTTTTTGAGTGAAAAAATTGAGGAATGTTTTAGACCTCCAGATATTTGACCCCTCTCAATGCTTCATCTCAAGTTAAGATGGGTCTATGCTAATTTATATGTATATTTAAGTTTAATGGGTAAGAATATGTGTTTTTTATTACTTGTAAATTCCTTTTTTTTTGTAAATTTTTTTATTATGTAATGTGAGCCTTGAGATGATTGAGATGCCTATCCTGTAGCTTGAGTAACCATGATTAAGAGAATCTAAGCTATTAGAATCACTCAAGGATTGCAATCGGCCTTGGCCGCACAAACCCTTAGCATGGGTGGATTTTTTCCCACGCGGTTTCGAACCAATGACCTTTTCACCATGGAGTGCCTTTAACAAAATTCCTTGCAACATCTGTGCCTTGTGAGCAATTATGAATTCAACTTTAGAAAGTATAGAATATGCACATTTTCTTAACATAATTAAATAGTTAAAAGATGATCATGCCTGAATTTGATGTATAATTTAACTTTAATTGTGTTGAGAGACGCGCCATCCTATGGAAGAAATGTTGTAATGTAATGTTATGTAAACATTTTAACTCAGTCAAATAGCATAAAAATTAAAATTAAAATTACAAAAAAATATTAATATATAAATATATGATGAAATTACTTATTTTTTATACATATTTTCAATTATTATATTAAATTAATTTATATTAATATCACAATATGATGGATATTATTCATTTCTTAATAAAATGTATTTTATTATTAGTCCCTGCCTCACCAAGGACTATAACACTCACCTCGTTGTCAAATTCTGTTGAATTTCAATTATTTTTTTGAGCTTTTGTAACTTTAACCAAAGTTTTCTAGAAAATGTTGAATATTCCTATTTTTGCAGAAGTTCAAAAATAATTTTCTAATTTATAAAAATATTATTTCTAGTTTTCCATTGGACTAGGGAGCCTTGATGGGTCCATTGAATTTCAATTATTTTTTTGAGCTTTTGTAACTTTAACCAAAGTTTTCTAGAAAATGTTGAATATTCCAATTTTTGCATAAATTCAAAAATAATTTTCTAATTTATAAAAATATTATTTCTAATTTTCCATTGGATGAGAGAGCCTTGATGTGACATAATTCCCCTGGTGGAGGGTGTTTTATTTTTGGTATTGGTTAGTTCCTAACAAATATTTTTAAAACAAAAAAAGGCTATTTTTGTGAGTTACCAATTCATTAGTGAGTGCTTTGATACTAACATTATTATGCCTCACAGTGCGAGTGCTCTACCCAGTGATGCCATAATTGTTTGTGTTGTAGGTCACTTACGAACTGAGGGTGTGTGTGTGGGGGGGGGGGGGGGGGAGAGGGTGTGAGGGGGGGCGAGGAGAGGGTGGCAGTGGTGAACAAATATACAAAGGAATTTTTCATTGTGTGGAGTATGAAAGTGCAAGTGATGGTAAAGAATGGTGGCAAAGCGTAATTAAAATTAAAATAAAAAATCTAGAGCCATTATGAGAAATGCGGAGGTGCAAAGGAAGCTTTCATTGTATTTCCTCTACACCTAGACATTGCCACATGAATTCATCAACCTTTCATAAATTTGGTAAATAACAATTTTTTTGAACAAGGAACATTGCATTTGGAACCCTTACGATGTTCTCTCATTGAATTGTTAAAGGAAAAAATATTGTGATATTCTTCCTACTTATTGTTTGAATTCGATAAGCCATCTCCAATATGAATAGAAATATATTATTGTTCATGATGGGGAGAAGATCCCATTTCTCGTGTGGAGTTGCAGAGGTGCTTATCCGCACTTCTTCACACTCGTCGTCACTGTAACTTGAATTGTATGAAAATGTGTGATCACTCTACACCATGATGTTTAAACGAGACGGAATACATATATTTTTTTAAATTGTGCTAAAAGGTGTAATGAGTTATAATGATGAGTTATAATGCAAGAATTTTAGGTGTGAAAGAGCTTTGAGGACCATACTTGGCGACTTTGTTGGGGAGAAAGATAAAATAATATATTCTTATTTTTGGTCTTTATTGTTGGGTCTCTCAGTTATGCTCTTAAATTATACAAATAAGACCAAAATAGCTTTTATCGGGGAGGGTTTTAGAATGGTTGCATCTAGAAGAATATCAGTGATGAACTCGCTGACAATGAGATGATGTAGGCAACTTTTACGATGCAGTATGCTTTAACAATTTGGCCCATCCATGTTAGTTCGTTCATAATGTATTTTGATAACATGAAATGAGATTGGACTATGAATCCAATGTTTGATTTCGATAGCCAAATTTTTTGGTTACAACTTCACATAATAAACAAATAATTTATATGATTTTTCGATGTTGTGATTGAGAGAGATTGATTGTACATGATTTATGTTGGCACCATTATTTGAATTAATTTGCATTACCATTATTACAAATTGGGCTCATGTGTGTGTTTTTTTAAACTAAAGGTTGATGTCATGGTTTACTTGTTCAAAATCTATATAGCTATGTGAAGTTAACAACAGCATAAACTTTACTAAATTATACTTTCTACAAGAATCCATGAGATATAAAAAACTTGGCCAAATAAGCAAAGGAGAACATTTCACATTTTCTGGAAAATCACAAATTATAATAATACTAAATGTATTATGAAAAATTGTTATTGATTCCAAGAGGACTATAATGAGGATTCTGAAGGAGCACATTTGATATTTTCTAGAAAAGCACAAATTATAATAATACTAGATGTATTCCCACAAAATATTATTGATTCCAAGAGGAATATAATGAAGAGGGTGATAGACTGATAGGCAAGTTAATTACGGAGACAAGGTCCATATAAAGTGAATAATGACTACATTGCGTGGAGTGCATAGGAACCTTCCTCCACACATTGAAAGCACCTTTCTCCACACCTTCACACAGATAAGGCTCAAATACCATTTTCAGTGGTACACCTATGTACAAAGTGGATCACGTTTATACAAGGTGACACCCAAAGTGGTATTGAGTCATATTTCCTTACCTTAAAATCACAATGGATCCGCAGGTCATCAAGGAAGTGTAGGGTGTAGAGGAAGTTTTCATTATGCGTCCTCCACACTAACCCTCTGTACATCATGCTATGATGGTGGGAAAGGGTTTCAAACGTTGGCAGGTTTACTGATGGATCAAGAAAAAATAATATCAAAAACCATTTCTACAATCCAATTGCAATACAACACCTAATTCTCACTCAATATGTATGCATTGAAATTGTAAGTGGTTACTATTCTAATATATCAATATAATACTTCATCAGTGTCTATCTATAAAACACATACAATTATCTAGAGAAAAAAAAACATAGATGCACTGAGAGATTCTACTAAACTCCAACAGGTGAAGAGTCATATGAAGTACAATAGATCAGACAAGGCTGCCAAAGAAGCCACCTGCTTAGTCCCATGACCTTCTATAGCCTAATAAAATCACAATAAGTTATGCTTGTTCATATACTATATTTCACTTACAATTATCAACTACGAGCTAACATGTTTGACATTGTATATGTTGTCGCACCTTTATATAAGTTAGGCATAAATTTATACATTCAAATCACAGTTTGTGTAACGACCCACCTCGAATTGTAGGAGGAATATGATTATTAACATGCATATAATAGCTACATATGCATATATCACATGGATGGAACTAATATATATACTAATTGGCTATAACAAATGTCCAAGTATAGGATAAATTAATTAATTATTAAAAGTACTAATTAAATACCTAACTATCAAGAAGGAAACAAATATATTAAGTATAAAATTCAAAAATGAAATTTAAGGGATATACTAAAGTTAAAATTTTAACTAATAAACTCATCAATTAGTAAACCTATTTAATAATCCATTGATTAATAAACCTAGATGATAATATCATTTCAATCAAAATTTGGATTAATTAAACCAATTTAAAAGCATCAACTAATAAAATAATTTCAAAATCAAACTAATTTACAAATGAAACTAGCGGATCGAATAAAATCAATCATATATATTTAATGGTTATAAATAATTTAAACATCCCAAAAGGTGATCATTTAATGGTTATATATAATTTAAAAACACCAAAGGGCGATCAATTAATCCTTATAAGTATATTAAAATCGAAGGGTGGATGACTGCTAGAGTCATAAAGACCATACATCATGATGTCAAGTTATCTATTGCTAGATTCATAAACACCGTAAAATCAAACTTAGGTTTGGGTTGAATCAAAAGCCAAGTTTTCAAAAATTCCTAAGGCCTCCACAGGTCAGCGATACAAACTAGAGCGCATGCACTTAGTTTCTAAGGAAAAACCAGTGCAGAATTGCACTCTGTTGGCAAATGAAAACAACACAAATATCATAAACCCAAGAAAAAATAAAAATTCAAGAAATCAACCACACAGATCTGAAAGGTCATTAGTTCATAAAGACTCAGTTTAAGATAAAGATGAAGGATAATAAAGCAAAACTAAGGAAAAGGAAGAGAATAAAGACATTCCCTAGTATGGTTACCAATTTGTTACACCAGACAAATCCCTCTTGCAGACAAGAGAGATCTCCCTAGATCCTTGATAGAAACTAGAAACAAGCAAGACAATTCAACTAATTCTTTCCCTATGTTGGACTCGTTTGAATTATAAATATTAAAGCTAATGGATGAGCCTCTTACCTATTTAATGAAATGCTCGATGGAGATCCCTTATTGTGACTTGATGCAACTCATCAATGCTTGACAAGACCTACAACCATAAACCATAAAAAGATCAAAAGCATATGCGATATAATAATCCAAACAAAATTTAACTTGATGATCAAGGAGATTAAGAATTGAATTTTCCTTAATCAACATTGTAAACAATTATAAACCATTCATCATTCTAATAAGACAAACCAATGGGAGAAAGTGTTCATTTTGTATTAATCAAAAATAAAGAGGAGCCTTACAACCTTCACCTTGATGTCATGAGGTTCCTCCCAAAGGCATTCAATCTCCTCCTTTGATGACAATCTTTCCAATATCAAACTAGCAACATAAGTTTATATTCTCTGATTTCTGACCTCCTGTAACACTCTAGCCTCTAGTAATTTTATAGGCCAAGAGGAAGAAATTTCAAATCCAAAAGAGGAGGGTGAGATCCCCTAATTGATGGATTAGATTTCCATGTGGAAAGGGATCAATATGCATCATCTGAGGGTTATAGTTCGAATAGTCATCACCTAGAATCTTTTAGTTGGGAAATATTCAACCAACTACGTTTCTATAATGTAATTTTTATTTTTACTTTCTTGAATTCACCTACATGGGTTTATAGTGGCAAACAAAGTGTATCTCTATGTTGTTCTCATAGTTAATTCTAGCGAATGCACGTGAAAATATAGGAAAATCAGCATAGGTGAAACCACGAGGCCTTCACTCAATGAACCTTTTACATATCACGTGCTTTCATGGCATATTAAACAATACCCTTAATTTGACTACATATTGGAAAATACCTCTAAAACCACATTATTTAACCCCCTACCATTATTAACCCAATACACCTTCCCAATTTAAAAACCCCTACTTTCACCAGATATTGTAGGTATCCATTTTTTTCATTGACATTTTTTATACCCCTATATATTTTTTCATTAACTTTGAGCTCCAATTTTTAAACCTACCAATATAAAATCCCTTTACCCCCTATATATCCCCCAATATAATATGCCATTTTTTCCTCAATATGTATTCCCCAATATGAACCCATGTGGTTTGGTATTGCTCCGCCAGTGAAGCCCCCATGGGTGAAACTTGATAAGGTGGGACAACTATTATTCCCAAATTTCTCATCTTCTTCAAGATCTTTTTAGTTGTTTAACTTCTAAGTGAGTTCAATCAAACATGTTCATGGATGGTAAAAATACCCATAAACTAATCAAGTGTCATGGAGAAAAATTGACATGTAACAGGTACCCAAGCCACTTTGATGAGATGAAACTTTTTGTGGCTCTGCTTACCACCCTCCCATAAAAATTTCCTCATAATTTTAACTAGTTTGCAAAGAATCCTAGTTGGCAGTAGGAGAACTATGAATTGGTAAAAACGAAATACTGATAATACCAATTTAATAATAACTTGATTCACAACTAAGTTCAACCAAATCAGTCCCCATTGTTGTAGCTTGGACTTGAATTTCACAATAATTCCTAACCATGATTGTGAAGGGTGGGATTTTAAATGGATCATAAACCCTAAACATATAAAATATTTCTAAGAGGTTGTAGGATGGAACCAAAGAATAAGAACCAAATGTTTTTGAAGAAGGGGGATAATATTCCAAGAATAGATCTGTGATTTTCTATGATTAGTAAGACCTCTAGAGAGGAATAGATATTGATTTGGAACTCGCTTGAAGCACTTTGTAATAATTAATTAGGCTCCTCCCAACAAGAAGGTATCATATGCAAATTGGGAGTGATTTATACTCTTGATTCATGAAACATATCTTATACATGGAAGGTTGACATTCCTTTGTTCATATTCAAGATACCTGCTTAATGAATATGCCATCAAGATTTATAGGAAGGGTGACAATGGGAACCCTTGATGCAGCCCTATTGAGGATTTAAAAAATATTGAGGAGTGGCCATTCACCAATGGGGAGATCAAAGGAGAGGAGATACAAACCTACACACATTTTATAAATTTCGCACTAAAGTCGAATTGAGATAGAAATTTTAATAAAAGGTTCCAAGTGACATGGTCAAATGAATTTTCGATATCAAGTATGATGAACATAATTTATCCTTCCTACACTGCTCAAATGTATTTCTTCTTAGACTAAGATGATATTATCTATTATGTGCCTTTGGCCCACGAATCCCCCTTGATTCTTACAGATGATATTGGAAAGGAAAGGTTTTATGCGCTATGATAAAATTTTGGAAATAATCTTATATGAAACATTGCATAAAGAGATCAGTCTATATCTTGGGAATGAGGCCATATTGACTTCTTTGGGAATCAAGACAATAAAGGACGAATTAATCCCTCCTCCCATACAGTCATGCTTGAATATGTAATCCACTAGAATAATAAGATCAAAATTAATGACATCCCAATATGCCTAATAAAAGTGGGATAAAAACCCATATGGAACTGGAGCTTTGTTCAGGCTTTGAGAAAATGCCATTTTTCATATATCCTCTTTTGTAATGCTTCACAACAGGTCTAAATTGTCATCTTCAGTCACCAATTTCAGATTTTATCTAGCATGTACTAAAGGATCTTTGATTTAGGTATAGGCTAGGAAACGTATAGAAAATTGAAGTAATCCAAAACCGCCCTTTGGATCCCTTTAGAGTGCTTGATCTACACTCCATCCATGCTAACAAATTTAATGTTATTCCCCCAAACCAATTCCTTAGCTTGGTTATGGAAGAACTTAGTGGTGTGATCATTAGTTAGCAGCCATAAGTTTCAAGACTTAAGGCTCCATTCTTCCTCTTCTAATATTATCACATGATGGAAGACCTTGAATTTTATGTGCTTGTATTTCAAAAGCTCCTTTGCGATGGATCCTTTCTCTATTTTCCTTTTTATACTATGCCAGATTTGATTTATGCATGTTTATTTTGGCCACCTTTCTTCATTATTTGTTTTTATCATGGGCTTAATGACTAACTTTAGATATTTTTTCCCCCAAAAGGTAATTAAACAACCAATTTCCCACCTACTCCATGCTTCCATTACCAAATCCAAGAAATATTCCCTTTAGATCCAAAGAGGATAGAAGTAGAAGGGAAATGACCCATAGTCTACTGTTTACAATACTTGAAGAGAAATTGGTTGATGATTTGAACTCGACCAGGGAAGAATATTAGAGGATATCTTAAAGTCTTGAGATAAAAAGGAACATGAAACTAAAAGTCTTCCTAGGTGGGCTACAATATTCCCTAGGCCAAACCACTATTCCATGTAAATTTGTTAACCTTGATAACTATTAGATCTATCCAAGTAATGAGATCCTCTAAGATTTCTTGAAACTAATATCGAACATGGGATCCTCCTTTTTTTCCCCAAGGATGGTAGGTTTTGTTAAAATCTCATGCCATAATACAATCTTGATTTCAAATGGAGCCTCTGAGGTCTAGGAGAGACACTCAATAATTGAAATTTTCTGTCTATTGAATAGGCACATATACATTTTTTCTGTGTAAGGGTTGACATTCAATTACTGATAAAACTAAGTAAAAAAAATTATACATGGTGTTACGGGATGCCCTGCAGGGAAACCAAACCAAAACCACCATTTTAAAGTCTTGATATTACATATACTGAGTTTGACTAAAACATCTGTCAACACGATAGGCAAGAGTGAAAATGATTTGCAGAATGATACATAGAAACAAGAAATTTGTCCTGGAGCCACAAAACTAGTAGTAAATGTGCTTAACATGAAACTATCCTATGTAAATGAACTATAAGCCACATAAGGGATGGCCAATTACTTGAGTGAGCCTGGAAGACTTGAGACTATAAATGAGCTGCGAAGAGTCACAAACTATAAGCCATGAGCCACAAGCTACAAGACACAACCCACAAACATGCATAACAACGACCCCTCCTCGGCTCATTGGGCACACACAGTGGGAGCTCCTTCCTCGACATGCCTGAGCCTCTTCTATTCACAATAGGTACTCCTTCCCTGTCCAATGATCACACATAATAGGAACTGCTTCCCTGACACCCTGGAGCCTTGAGCCTCTATGCTACTTCGAGTGTGACAAATCAGCTACCTTCTTACAAAATCTATGACCTCCCAGAAGTAGTGACACAAAGCTTATGCTATTCACTAACACGACAAAACTAAGAATTTAAAGGAATTTCCTCAAATTCCCTGCATGCCTCCCAATGTAATAACTCCACTAATTAGCTAATTTCCAATAGTCTGAAAGGTAAGACTTAGTGCCAAATTGGAGCCTCTGTGCAACCAAGTAAATTGTACAGGTCATGAATCTCCCCACGACTAATGGACACCCAACCCCAACATCCAAGCAGGCACAGAGA